>PVJX010049794.1:0-10924 GCA_004027295.1 Dolichotis patagonum
TACTTGTTGAGCCATTGAGAAAATGAACATTTCAGAAGAGAAAATGAAAATCAAGTATAATTCTAATACTAACACTATTGGTATTTTTGTTTACTCATTTTCAAATACCAACACTGTTGGTATTTTTGGGGTATATTTTTGTTTAGTCATTTTCCCCCTTTTGGAGATGTGACTATAGAGATGTATTATAGTTCCATTATTGTGACAAAAAAAACCTCATAAAAATAGACTTAAGAGAGGAAAGTGTTGTTTTGGCTCATGGGTTCACAGGTCTCAGTCCATGGCTGGTTGATTTTATTACTGTTGGGTCTATGGTAAGCAGAACATCATGGTGGGGTACACACAGTGGCGCAAAGATACTCAGCCCATGGCAGCTGAGAGAGAGAGAGAGAGGAGGGAGGCAGAGAGGAAGAGACAGAGAAAAAGAGAGGCAGAGAGAGAGGGAGAGAAAGAAGGAGAGAGAGAGAGAGAGAGAGAGAGAGAGAGGGAGAGAGAGAGAGAGATCCAGTACCGCCCTGAAGAGCATGCTGCAGGCTCCAGGCACCTAGCTTTCTTCCACCTCTGAAATATTTCACCACCTCTCAGTAGCTCTTAACCCATGGACCTTTGGGGGACGGTCAGGATCCAAATTGTAGCAAGGAGTTGTCACTTTGCATGACAATACAGCACTATAAAATGAGTATGCAAACTACAACCATGCAAAGTTTATGTGGTCTGCTGCAATAATCAATGGAGAGCATTCTCTACGTTTTCATCAAAATATTTAAAACACATTGTTGGTTATAAACACATAGGGAAATAAGCATAGCAAAGTTAATATTTAGTACTCTAAATGAAACATGGCAAATGAAAGCAATTCCTCTCCTCACCTGCCAATTTTACCACACCTAAGTTCTGCTGGCTCCACATCTGAAGTTTCTCACAAGGTGGCTGCCTCTGTATTTCCATGGTCAGCTATTTCTCCTATAACTCAGTTCACATTTGATTCAGATTTAATTTCCACCATTGTAACTTTTCATTTCTTTGGTGTTCTTTCATCACCATTGGCCACTTTTCTCTTTCTATTATCCACTAGAAACACCCTGTGAGTTTACTGTTGGAGACAAAGAGGTCACACAACTACATACTTTGCTGTTGGTGTGTGAACTGACTAATCAAGACCAGAAAGCAGTGTTGTGACCAGTCACTGATCATGATGGAAAGCTGCCATTCACACAGAGATTTGTGGGTCAAATTGCTGGCAGTGAAATACTACTCTACACTATCACTGTTAATATACAGAAGTAACTGAAATTTGAACTATGTTGTTGGGAGACTTGTTATTTAATCCATGATAACTACAATGAATGTATACTGAATTCATGCAAAACATGATCTGTATATATATATATAGTTTAAATATTTTTTTAAAAATTGAGATCACGAATAATTTTATACCTTGTTCTTTTTAACTTGGCATTCTATCATTAAATCTTTATTCCTGCCATTAACTAGTAACCAGTAACGTAGCATCATTTATTTACAAGATGAGAGCCATGGACTGGACAAAAACAAGCTGCTTCTAGATGAGAAGCATCATAGAGAAGAGCCCAGAGACTGGCCACTGGATCTTACTATGCTGGGAAGCAGATTAATTTGGCCATGATAGAGAATCTAAATTAAAGTGAAAATGACAACAATATCAAAAGTCACTGGCCCATGCTTTAATAATAATAATAGTAATAGCCAACATTTATGGGGTGCTTACTACAGCCCGGGCACTTTTAGACATGACCTCAGTCTTGACACTGACCTCTTTTGTTATCATTTGCTATGAGGGCACTGGGATCGAAGAGGATGACAAGTTTACAGCTGTGTGGCGCAGTCAGTAATGAGCCCAAGACCTAGGAGGTGCTGTCGTTAGCTGCTCATGACACCGCCTGATGGAAGCACTTTTCGGTTTACGAGGTCCTCTTGTCTGATATCCTGATACTAGGTGTGCAGTTGGGCAAGTCGGGCCAGCCTGGCAGGTGGGGCTGCCTCTTTCTACACAGCACAAAGTTTGGTCCTGGTCAACATGATTGATTCGCACCATAACCCACAGAATTGACAGAGCAGTGTGATTATTGCAATTCTATGTGGAAAAAAAAATACATAAAAAAAAAGAACCCACAGAGGCTCATACTGGATGAGTGATGTATCGAAGGGGAGAAATAAATCAGTGAGATAAAGATGTGTTTGAGGATTAGATTCCAGGATGAGCAAGTTTCCCTTGAGGAAAAAGGCAACAGGACCCTGTGAGGCTCTTACAAATTAGTGTACAGTTTGATTTCCATGGAGTACAGTGGTAAGTCACAGCTGCCCACCTGGAATAGGTCGCCCTGGGCAGCTTGCTGTCTTCCACCCAGCTAAACCATTTATGCATTAGAATTTTGGTCACTTCTTGCATTTGGATCAGACCTTCAAAGGCACCATCGTTCTCTGGAGGTGGAAATATGTAACCACCAGGATTTAAGGAGAAGAGTCTGAAAATTAATATTATTGTCATTGTCACGAGAATATCTAGGTCTAGGGTTTTTCTGAGCCAGATAAATAGTGCCACATAAACCAGATCCTTCAGCTATTTGGGGCCCAGAGACCTTAGCTTTCCTGGGTGAATTTAACATTTCCTTTGGGATTTACAAGCTTTACAATAATCCTTGTTAAATAAAATAGTTGAGTAAAAACCTACTCATCCTCCTTCCAAGAACAGCCGAATGTTATCGGTAGGTAGTTGAGAAACAAACTAAACCAAAATGTCCAAGAAACTGGTCCTGAGACATAAAACTTGAAAAAAATAGTTGTCTAGTCACACATTTGAAACATTCCAGACACTTCTTGAAAGCACTAGCTAGCCCCTTCACGGGAGGGTCACGATGCTCTGACCGTCTACCCTCGTAGGTAACAAATGTTTTTAAGTCTTACAAATCTATCGGTCTCCATGTCTTTGGCTAAGGTGAGAGTTAACTTTAAACGTCTATCTCATTCATCCCTGATTGATGTGTGGATGAACTAAGGGCCTGTGGAACGTATGTTGAGAAATGTTGAGCGTGGCCATGGGTATGGACAGTGAACTCTCTGTTGGAACTCAGAGCTGCTTCCGGTCCCTGAGCCCAGGGCCTGAGGAATAGTGACCGGAAATGAGCCAGCATGGTCACCCTCTCTGAGCCTGGAAGCCGTAGTTTCCAAACCTCCACGGTGAATGTTTTGTGCACTTGAAATAAAGAGTGTGAGGTCAAGCAGGTGGGGCTCTGCCCTCCCCACCCTTCCACCCAAGCAGCTCTGCTTTCATCTGCCTTAGATGATGAGGTTTCTTATAAGATTTTATTGGAAAAATAAAAGGGATTCCACTGACACACCGCAATCCAAAGATGAAACCAACCAAACAGAAAAACAGGCAGTGGTGTTTCAAAACCTGTCCCTGTGACAAATGCGCTCTATGGCTTTCCAAAGTTGCTTAACCTCTCCAAGATTTGACTTTCTCATCTGTAAAACAGGATTCATTATACTGTAAGAATTAACAACTTCATTTTGAAAAGCAACAAACTTTATCCCTGATTCTATAGTTGATTCAAGGTAAAACGTGAACAGATGGCGTGGGGAAGGAGAGAAAAGTGAGGGTTTTCATTTTTCGGCACTCCATCATCTGAATCCTCTCCCCTGGTCTGGACTATGACCAGCTGTGTGGTGGGAGGCCAAGTCAGTGTTCCCATTGAGGGTCTGATGTCAATGGCCGGGCAGTTGAGGGCTCACTTGAGTAGTAGTGACATCCACTGTCACCGGCAGGTACGTGGTTTCAGAGATGCCAGCACCTAAGTTTGTTCATCAGGTGGGTGTTGAGTCTGGTGCTTGGGTCTTCCCATGGAGACTGTGAGCTTTGCTGGGTTCTTTGATTTAATTCTTTACAGCTTATGTTAGCCAGAATGCTTTCAACTGGGAACCGTGACAGGAATAGACGGTGGCACATCAAATCATGGAGCTGGGACAGCCTGTGGGGACAGCAGCTGAAGTGTGTCTTGAAGGCATGAGCTGTGACCTGAGTTTGGGTCCTAGAAGACAGTGTAGTGGAGGATGGGGGTGGGGTGGGGGATTTCCTGTTCTTTGTGTTTACAATTTACAACTTTTGTTACATAATCTAGTGCAGACCTGCAGAACACTGTTTTTATTTTAAACTTTTCCCTGTGTTAGCTTTGCTAAGATCTAATAAAAATTCATCTTTTAAAATGTCTAAAACCAAATTAGAAGAAAGCATATGAAACAGCAGAGTAATATGAGCAACAGTAATGCCCGAGAACATAATGTTTAAAAAATGAGTGAAAAATAGCCAAGTAGAACCCTAAGTCAAGCAGCCCTTGACTCCTAGACGAAGAGCACTGTTTCTACCTTGCCGTAACCCAAGCTTTGGCTTGTTCTGTTGAATAAGACACAGATGCAGCTAACAACAGAGTGAAAGACCCTCAATGTTACCTTCCTGCACAAGGACAGGGATCAATCTGATGTCACTGCACAATGGCCCCTGTGGATCTGGAGGTGTCACTGCTACCTCATCTGTAATTTCAGGAAAGTCATTAGAATCAACTTCTAAATTTTAGCTGCAGACAAACCCAACAGCTATAAATTTTCATGTTAAGGTTATTTATGTATCTCAGAGAGCTATTAAAAAGTCTGACACTGCTACATGAGGCATGGTTATCTTTATAAGGAACACAGAAAAATAAGGCAGGCAGTGGTATCATCATTTAACTTGTGACTTTATAGCAGTGCTTGAGTGTCCTCAGAGGGCCCTTTCTGCAGCAGTCTGGTGCCCCACCCCACTGAGTGCCTCCGGTCTTGCAGAGATAACTGAGATTCCTGGTGGGTGGCCTCACCATTAGCACCTCTAGCTGGAAGAGCTGACATTACAATGGGAAATAAGAACACTGAGATACTGGTTTGGCTACTGCTTTGCTCAGATGCCTTCTAATATTGGACATTACCTATCACCAGCCACAGCCTGGTGGAGTTAGGGAAGCCAGAAACAAGATCTCAAAGTTGCTTGAAAAATCTTTTTCAAACATTACATTTGAAAACCTTAGCAGTGCTCATAATTGTGAATGGATTTATAGTCATTTCCATAACAATACAGCAAAATATATATACCAGTGAGAGCTCAGAAGGATGATAGAGTCATGGCAACAAAAATAATAATAGTAATAATAATAATGCTAGCAAGAGCTCACTGAGCACTCACTTTGTGTCAGGTACCATGTTTTCTATAAGGTTCAGACCTTTCATCCTTGTAACAAACATGATTGCGATTCCTATTTTATAGGCCAGAACCAAGCTTTCAAGCGTTATTTGATCTAGTTTCATAGCATTATAGTAAATGTGAAGCAGGATTTGGCCCTTAGTCCAGCTACCTCTTAAATCTCTGCTTTTAATCCTTTCTCAATCCTGCTTTAGAAACCAAAAACTTACTTTGGAAACTTTAGCTAGGTGAATTCCAAAACTAGATCATCTGTTTAGTCTGAGGGTTCTTAAGGTAAGAACTTGGGTGGCCTAATCACCAGTTTAACAAGAGAAAGGAGAAAAGGGTCATTTTCCCCCACGGGGAAGCAGCTGGGGCTGTGAGTGTGTGGAGCACACTGGGTTTGATCTCAGATGTGAAGAGGAGCCAGGAGACCTCGGCCACCTTTGTGGGAGAAGCAGAAGGTGATGCTTGGGGTGAATGTAACACACTATGCCACAGGAACAGGGTCCCAAGTGGAAAGGAAGAATGCCATCCTGTCAGGCTGGGCAGACATTCTGAAACCATCATGGAGCAAAGAAGACTCATGAAATAAAACAATGATGGCTACTGCTTGAATATTTGCCACATGGGAGTACATTTATTAATTCATCTAATACTCTCCTTGTTGTCAGAAGATAAGTACTGATCATGTGTTACTTTATGGTTTAGAAGCTGAGTCATGAGGGAGGGAAGTGATTTGTTCTAGTTATCCAAGTAAAGAACATAGGACAGGGCTGGGGATTGAGCTCAAAGGCATAAGCACCTGCCTGACAAGTGTGAGGTTGTAAGTTTGATCCCTGGTACAAAAACAAAACAAAACAAAACCATAGGACAAGGATTTCAAATTAGGCCATTTTCTTTTAGGGCTTACAGCACTTACCACTATATTGTATAGTCTTTGAGAGAAGGAAACTCATTTGGAGCTAATGGCCACAGGAAGAAACTACCAATGAGAAGGCCAGTGTATTTGCCAGTTTTACAACACTGTGACAAAATACCTGGGATGATCAACCTAAAAGAAGCAAAGGTTTACTTTAGCCCATGGTTTCAGGAGTTTTAGTCATGGTCACTTGGCTCTGTTGCTTTGAGTGGTGGTGGCTGATTACATCACGGTAAGAGTGTGTGCTGGAGTAGACCAGTCCACTCCACAGGAGCCAAGAAGCAGACAGAGAGCATGTACTGGGGTCACAATACTCCCATTCGAGGGTGTACTCCCCAGTAACCTAACTTCCTTCCTTTAAACCTCAAGTCTTAAAAGTTCCACCACCTACCAAAAGCACCAAGTTGGGGAGCAAGCTTTTAACTCATAACCCTTTGGGGGACATTCCTGACCCACACTGTAGCAACCACAGTGGAGTAGTCTAGCGTCGCCAAAGCAAAACTGAAATGAATTCTCCCTCACAGAGTGGTTGGAACTTATTCACATGCTGGTGATGTTGACAACTGCTTAGAGGAAAATACTGCAAAGGGCTTTTGAATCTGCTCATCACGTTACAGAAGACATCACACAGAACTGATTACTGTAACGAAGCCACTTCCCGTGCACAGGTGCTAAGCCCAAACAGATCACCTTCACGCCCAAATGGCACTTTTGCCAGCTCTCCCCATTTCTGTCAAGCTTGCCAACTTGGAGGCTCCTCCGCACTTTCCTTTCCTTTGTTATTCATATCCCTTCAAGTTACCTTAGTCCTTTCTCTAGCACTCTGACCATTGTCACAGAGCCTAGTCCCCTTGTGTTCACTTAGATTTTGCAGCAGTGCCTCACAGATCATCTTGCCTCTTGTGTCTTCCACCCAGGCTGAGCTGAATGCTTCTGCCAGGTGAATTTCCCAGAGTTGCCCAGGACACTGGAAATTGCTTAAACAGAGAACCCAAATAGTAATGTTCTGATGTAGCTCTGCCACTAGGTAAGTGACACTGGAGTCACTTCCGTCCCAGAAGTCACTGTACAAATACAAAAGGAGGACTCAGTGTTGATGCTTTCTAAGCTTCTCTCGCTGCTGTGAGGATACAAATGCATATAGGAGCCACTGACTGCTGATACACTTGCTTCTGGATTTCGGTCTGAACCTCTAAGCCCGGTGTTCAGGGCACTATTGAAAAATTCCCTCCTGTGATTTTTCAAGACACCATTCCTCTCTTCACACCCTATTCATTTCCAAACACCAGCTTCCCCCCAGACTTTTCTTGCTTTCAAGAAAGTCTAATTCTACCCTCTTCGTAGCTAAATCTCAGGCCATCATTAAGGTTCCTCTAAAGAAACAAGTCTTTCAATGACCACTTCTCGGAGAGGTCTCAGGTTACAATAGTTTCATTCTGTAGAAAACATGGTAGGCGGAGGCCACATGGCCTTTTTTCCAGATCTAAGCTGCCTGAATTTAGACACTGGCTCTGCTCTTTACAAGTAACTAGGTAGGTGATCTCTCTATGCCTCAGTTTCATCAATGGTAAAATGGGATCATAAAGGTGACTATTCGGTAAGATTAATGTTGACGATTAATAGATATGTTAAGATATGGTATGTGAAACGCATACAATAACTTCAGGAACCTAGTAAATATCATTTATTATTATAATAAATATTATAAATATATAATATAAATATAAATATATAATATAAATATTATAATAAATATCATAAATAAATTTTATACACAAATCTTAAGGATTAAATTATTTCATCATATAGATATTTCTCAACAAGTAAATAGCAAGCATTTTTATGAATATTCTATTTTTCCATGCCCTGGTAAACAACTGATGCTTCATAACTGCTTTGGATGAATTATGAGTTAGATAGAGGAAAGAAAAAAAAATGAGTTCTAATTCAGCCTCAACAGAAGAGGAAAGCAGGTGTGAAGATCCACTTGATGGAATTCTGAAGAGAAGAGCTCAAACACACCTGCCTTCCTCCATGTGCCCATCACAGTTTGCTCAGTTTCCAGGCATGGCTATTGCACTGAAATTTATTTTGCGGAACAGTAGATCAGGAAAAAATAAAATGAGAGCAAAAATCAATCCAATATCAGCTCTATTTATATGGTTATTTTTAAATCATAGGAAGAGGTGGTTAACAGGAGGCATCCACCCATGACGCTCAGAATAACAAATGCATTTCTTCAGTTCTTTAGGAAGAAAAATCACATTTATTCATTGCCATGGACCAAAGGATAAGAAGACACAAGTAACAGTGCACAAGCAGAAATATAAAAACCAGTGGCTCCCAAGTATTTGACAGATGTCTTTAGTAACATACTTCTCCTTCTTCTTCTTTTTAAAAAAATCCTTCCTTTATTACCAAATTCCTAATTTTAAAACCAAAGGGTGTGTTTCAGATTGATAAAAGGTCTTGTTCTCATTAAAAGAGCGTTGGGGTTGAGCTGATACCATAGTCCCAGAGGTGGACTCACCGAGGTCGGGGGTGGAGTGTGGGGAAAGAAATCAACATATCATCACCATCACACCACCTCGCCTAGATCACACCTGAAGGCAGTGAATGGGCATGGACCTGGTGTGCCGTAACTTGGAGCCATTTTGGTTTAGCAAACAGAGATTATGATACAGATACACATAATGAAATCCCTGTAGCTGCAGCCACTGGCTTCTCCTTAATGTCACACTCTCTTGATGAATCTTTATAGCCCAACTGTAAGAGTTGAGAATGAGAATTTCTAATGGATTTACTGAAATGACTTTCAAAGCACAATAAAATGAAAATTCTTTGAAAATGTGTACAAGTGTCATTATGTAGAGGAGAACTTATTACACAAAATGAGAGAAAGTTAAAAATATGTGTGGCATACAATGATAAAACTTCTTTATTTCATCAACTTATGTTTTAAACTACCTTTTACTGTGAATTGCAAATCTAGTCAGTATGAAATGTGCGTATTTTGCCTCGAACCTTCTCACTAATACACAGAAGGGACATTTCATGAAAGCCGAGCAATCCACATTTCCTATAAAGCAACCAAGCTCTCTTAAGAACTGCTCTGGATGGAAAATTTCCCATAGTTTGATTGAGTTTCTCAACATCAAGCCAAACTAAAAACCAGTGCCAAGTTGGGCAGAGAGAATCATGACATCAAACATTACATGCCACAGAAGATACGATGAGGCATTTCAGTGTGCATTTCAGGTCACAGACGGATTTGGGAACCTGTTCCTAACCCCACAAGGGATTCAGATGAGTGGGGGCAGTGATGGCAAAGCTTGTAGCTGCCCAGGGATTTTGTGCAGCTTTTGCAAAGGAGGTGGTCTAGAAGTATAGAATGATCTGGCTACAATTCTTGAGGTGTAAATTCAGCAAAACTTCCAACTAATAGTGGAGTAACTATGGGTGGACGGTTATTTTTTTGAGTGCTTATCATGGGAAGATACTATTTTCCAATAGATTTACTCATTAAGTGAGTGGGTCCATGTCTAAGTTATCTTGAGGGTCAAGGTTGCTGATCTCATCCGGTCTCTTCTTGATTATAACATATTTCTAAAACAAAGCAACACCATGCTTCTACTGTTCCTTCCTAAACAACAAACCAGAAGCAAATTCTAATTCTTCTTTCTGCAAACACTAGGGAGATGAGATGAGTCCTTAGGAAATGGCAAAGACTTCCACTTTGATGGGTATGTATAATGAACTCACAAATATTTACTAAGTCCTTTGCTAAGGACTTGGATACAGAAATGAACAGGACGCAGAGCCAGCTCGATGGGACTTCACAGCCTACTGAGATAAAACCCTTACATGTCAGAGCAGAGCCTGTCTGGCCAGCCAGAACTTGATATTCACAGCAGAAGATTTTTGCAGAAGTCTTTCACCTACCATGGTTCCCTTCAGGTGATTTGCCACTTTCTGTACCTGGGGAGGAAATTATTTTCATACTGCATAAAGCTGTCTGATTGAAGCCTCACACACTGATAAGGAAAAAAATAAAGCATTTCTGGGCTAGAAAGAACAATGAGGTTCCTTTGCTCATGTAACTTTTGCTAGTGCGACTGAGTCCTCCGAATCTGGGAAACTAGTGGAATGTGACATCCTAATTTGGCAACTAGCTGGAGAAAGTCAATTGGATTTTAAACCAGCATTTTATTGCCTCCTCACCAAGTGAACTCAGAAGAGATATGGACATTCTGTATAAACTTACTGATTTATAGCTTTCAAAACTTGGTCTAGGTTTCTCTCTCAGTCATTTGCTTTGCTTTGCGTTAACCATTTCAATTGTTATTTGGCTGATACGGATATGCACAGCAAATGCTTCCAAAACATAAGACTGACTATAAAATTTTCCACAGCTGACTCCTTTTATTTGTCTAATTCCCTTTCTAGACTTCTCTCAACTTAAGCTAAGGATGTCTGACTCATCTGGGTTACTCCTGCATCTGACTCAGGTGTTCCAAAAATGTTTGTTGAGTGCATGCATGAATGATAGGTGGATGTCTAGGTCTTGAAAGAGAAGAGGGAACTGAGTAAAGAAAGATGGGGGAGAGGCTGAGGCGGGGTGCAAAGCATCTGTCCAGTCTGGGCAGTGTGGGGAACTGCAGCAAGCTAAATGGCAGCATGGGAACGGTGGAAGGGGAGAGCATGTAAGCAGAGGATGCTGCAGGTGGAGGCTGGGGCTGCACCCGGAGAAGACACCA
>PVJX010049795.1:0-10920 GCA_004027295.1 Dolichotis patagonum
CTGAAAATGTGCCCTGAAATTATTACATTCCTAATTGGCTATGAGAGCATTTTATTTTGTCATTTCATGAAGGTAAACTTAGGTCTCTTAGTGACATAATAGGACCTTCCCATTTAAACAACTTCAAATTAGTGGGTTTTATGTAATCCGTTGATTTATTTACTTCTCTGTTTCTGTTTTTATTAAAGTGCAACATAAATATTCCTTAAACCTTATCAGTGACAATATTTTCCTTGGTGTGAAAATGTATATTGTAAACATACTTTGATGGTCAAATGTTTTATCAACATTTATATAAAAACCAATGTTGCTTACAGTTACATAATAAAAAGTACGCGCCTATTTAAGAGTTTTTATCATATCATATGCTTAATTCTTAAAATAAGTAGTTGTGTTTATCAGGTGCCTATTACTATTATTTGCTGGCATTTCATTGACCTCCAGTTTGGGAATAAAAGAAAGACCATGTAAAAGGAAATTTATCAGCCGCTGTATATGGAAACCGTAAGCAGCAGACCCTAAGCATAGGTGGAGATGGACGGATCCTTGTATGTGACACAAAGCTGCACAGACTCATGAATCATGGATCCCCAGACGTTGTTCCTTACCAGTTAGGAGACATTCAGCAACCTTCTAGCTTTTCTAAGCCTCGGGTGTTTCACTGTGTATGAATTCACAAGAGATTGTTATAATTTAATAAGACAATTGGATATAAAATACTTAGTACAATGCTTTGTTCCAAATAAATACTCCATAGTGAATTTAGCCATGGTTAGTTACTACAACCTCACTGGAAAATTTCTGCCCTTGCTATATAGCACTCCTCCCATGCTATTTTCAATACACCAAAGCAGATATGCACACATGCGCGCACACACACACACACACACACACTGATAATATGTCATGGAAAGAATATAATTGTCAGCATTTATAACAGTAAAGACAGAAGACACTGGGTCAAAAACCCAAGGTCTTAGATCAATACATAGGCTTTGTTACTGATTTAATTCACATTGGGTGAGAAATTTTATTATCCTTTCCATATTTTCCTTGTAGTTAATATGAAAACTTCAGGGCAGTTCTATTTGTTGACTAACTAGATTCAAAATTGGAAGGGAGATGATACACAACACCTTCACATTGTTATAGAGAGATCACAGAACCTTGAGGTTCTTTTTTATTGTGTGATTTAAAAAATAAAAAGAAGCATTTATTTTCTTTCTATTGCTCACTTGTATTTTAATTTTTTTTATTTTATCTGTGTAGGGTGATGCTGAATTGTGTGCCTTATGTGTGTTCTCCTTCTACAGTACACAACTCATTATTGTTTGAACTGAAAACTTCTGCAGAAATCTTTTTACACCGTGAAGCCTTTTCTTTTTTCATGAATTTTGAATATGATCTCTTCACATGTACATGTGAGTTGTGGTTCCTCCTCAGTTTACATGTTGCTCCTTTTAACTGGAAAACTCTTGTTCACTGCTTTTGTTCATCCATGGTCAAAGCAGGTACATCTCTGTGCTATGACCGTACCCCGTGTTTACTACATTGCTTGAACTCATCAGAGATAAATTCGATAATTTCATGTCAAAGTTATTTATAATAATTCAGGAGACAAAATATTCTAATATATATATATCAACTGATGAACACATAAACAAACATATATGCATACATACATGTATACACATATTTGTGTATATGTAACACACATAAAATTTAATAATATAATTCATATGAACTGTGTATAAGTTTGTGTGCATAGGTATTTTCTCTTTAATAAATACCTGTAAGCATATTTGCTAGGTCATAACACTAAGTTCAGAAATTTAAAAGGCTATGAACTATTTTTCAAAGTACTTGTACTGTTTAATATGATAGTTCAAATTTATCCACATTCTTGACAACACTTAAGTATGTCCTTTTGAATAAAGACAGTGTTATATATACTAAGTCAAATCTCACTGCATTTCTAATTTGCATTCCTTAATAATTTAATAATATTGAGAATATTGTCATGTGCTTATTGACCATTTGAATATCTTTTCTGGTTAAATGTTTTTTTAGAATCTACTGTCCATTTTGAATTAGGTTGTTTGACATTTTGAATTATAAAATTTCTTAATATATTCTCAAGGCAAACCTTTCTTTGAATATTAATTTGCATATATTTTCTCCTAATTGGCAGTCTATGCTTTTACTTTCTTATTGACATCATTTGAAATGGAACTGCTTTTAATTTTTGTGACATTCAACTTATCAACTTTTTCTTATATTATTTATGACTATATTATTGCATCAAACAAATCCATACCTAATCTCAAAACACAAGGATTTGCCCCATCTGTTCTAAGAATTTCAGAATGTCAGCACTTACATTTAGTGATCATTTTGAGCTAATATTTGTATTCAGTTTAATTTAAGGATCTAAATTTATTTTTTGAAAGTAGATATCAAATTAAATCAGAATTATTTTCATAATATTTCCCTATTGAATTACTAAGCACCCTTCTCTAAATCTACTGGCCATAAATATCAAGGTCTACTTCTGGACCTTTAATACTTTACTGTTGATTTATATCCAACTTTATGAAAGCACCTACTTTTTAAATTACCATTGTTTTGTAATATAGTCTGAAAATGAAAGATTAAATCCTCCAACATTTTTCTGTTTTGAGGTTACTTCAACTTTCCATTTTTGGTATTTTAAGGAGCATTGTTTTGTCCTGTAGGCAACAGAAATCCATTTGTTATATGTTTATCTTCTTTACTTAACCCTAAATATCTTTGGGGATGGAAGTAGGTCTTACCCCTCTATCCTGGCATTTCATACACTGTACAAACTTTGAAGATGATTGTTGCAGTGTTCTTCAAATTGGATAAAATGTCAGTGTGTCTAATCAGTGTACTGGTTGCACAGGAACTGATGAAAATTGAGGGTCCACATTAGAAAGAATATTAAATTCAGAATGAAGAGACTTTGATTCCAGCCCCGTGATTGTAAAAAACTTGTTAAAATGAAGAATAACTTAGAGTGACATTTTCCACAAAAATGAAGTTAATGTACAAAGATGAAGTTAATACTATATATATATTTTTTACTTTAAAGAGGTAAAAAATAAAAAGAAACAGTTTCCAAAACTGAAAGTGAAACAGTTTCCAATAAAGGCTAGTAGGACAGTTACAATAATTAGCACATTCTATATTGTTGTCTTCATAGTAGTTATTCAGAGTATAAGATATAGGCATGGTTTCTTATCCAAACAGCATTAACACAAACCTTTCTTTTCATTGTACTAACAGAAACTAGCTGTATAACTAACTATCTTAACTACATTGTATATACATATGGTTATGTATTGCCTTCCCTTTCTTCCTTTTTCCTTTCCCTTATCAATGGTTTGGCTTCATTTAAACATTTTCTTCTCAGTTCACAATATTTATTGTCCATTTTGGGTCTTATTTACTCATTCAGTTTTTTACCCTAGTGGAACAATAAAATGTTTACACTTATGGATCTGATTTATTCCATGTACAAGTATCATCCTTAGTTTTTGCATCCATTACCTGTTAAAGCTTCCAGTTTATCCTTCTTTATGGCTGAGTGGTACTCTATTATATATAAAAACTGCATATTTTAAAATCTAGAACATATAAAGAATCAATAAAAATCAGACCCTCAAAATTCAAAGTCCCAATCCAAAAGTGAGCATCTGAGATGAATACATACTTTTCAGATGAAGAAATATAAATGACAAGGACATGAAAAAATGTTCAATGTCATTGGTCATTTGAGAGATGCAAATCAAAACAACAATGAGATTCGATCTCAGAAAGAATAGCTATCATGAAAAAACCAGCTGATAAGAAATGCTGGAGGGGCTATCAGGAAAAGGGTACCCTTCTCCACTGCTGATGGGCGTGTAGATTGGTACAACTATGGAGAAAGTCAGTGTGGAGATTCCTTAAAAACCTAGGATTCGAGGCCTTGTTTGACCAAGCTATTCCCCTTCTGCATAACTTTCCAGAAGAATTAAAAACATCACACCTTAGTGATATATGTGCACCCATGTTTATAGCTACCTCTTGGAAACAGCCCAAATACCTATCAACCAAGAATTCTAAGTTATATTTTGATCCCTGAATTTTTGTCCATATTAGAAAAAAAAAACTAATATTGCTAGTTAGTTGCTATGCAAAGGAGTACAGTAAAGAAACAAAATAAACAGAAAGGACTGACTATGTTAGCAGGCACATCTAATCCAGGTAAGAAAACAGGGTATATGGATTTAAAATAATACTTTTTGTTCAGCATTCAACAACATTATTAATTTAGAGCACTGTGTGCCCATTTATACTTTAACTTTGATACAGTTTCTTTTTGCATTGATATTCAGGTATTAAATTCAACTTTGCAGAATTGTAGTTGTACTTGGCAAGTCAATAACACCTGGATTTTAGCACAGTTCAAGTTTTCTTATTATTCAAGATTTAAATATCAACTAGAGGGATTTAGGAATATTAGCATTCTTTGTTCTCATGTCTCAGCTTATGTTTCCAAACAATTATCTCACATGCCTTATTTTGGAGTTTGGAAATTCACACAGGATTGATTAAATTCAGCCAGTGCATTGCCTCTGCCCTTTGGTTGGAAGTGTTGTATGTAATCTAAAAATGAAAGAGGAAAGAGAAATTATATGAATAACACAAACACAGTAACTTATTTCAGAGAACATTTACCATTACAGCCACAAAGGCATATCTCAGAAATTCCATGGAGACATAATGTTGACATTATGATTTTTCAAAATGTATAAAAATGATACTTTAAGGGAAAGATTCTTCAGTTTTTTTCAGAGAGAATATATTTCTATAAATACACATAAAAGACATCATTAATTATACACTTTTTGGTTGATTTTGAAAAACTATACTTTGTGGAAGATAATTAATTAATTTATTAACGTTTGGTTCTGATAATCAAACTTGGCATCATGCTTGCCAGGCAGGCACTGTGCTGCTGAGCTATATCCTGGTTCAATACTTAAATTTTTGTTCTTTCAAAAATTATTTTGTGACTATACAGCCAGGAAGCTGGAGTACTGCTGAGTATAATTTATTAGCAACATATGTTACAGAGATGAATCAATTTGTATGAATCATAAGGGTAAGGTATAATAAGTGGAATAAACATTTCATATTTGAACTTCTTTTAGAGTCAAATTTAATGATGCAATTGAAAGTTTCTCCTTCCTACAAGAGAGTATAGAATAAATCAAAATTGTTTTTTTTAAATGAAGGGAAATATGTGTTTAATTCAATTTATAGGTTTTACTCTAAGGGTTTTATGCCAATACAAGGTCTTTTATTAAATTTACTTCCCTAGGTCACTAGGGTACAAGCAAACATTTACAATGAGTTTTGTTTTGGAATCAGAGAAAGTTATTATCTGTAAATGCCTAGCACACAAATGATTAGTCTCAAAATACTTAGATTTGACACTTTAGGAATAGATTTCAATATCTACTACAAGTCCATAATTTTCTGGAAAGCAGGTCAATTTTTAAGAAAACAAGACACTTCAATTATTCTGCATGTTATTTTGGAAGGGAATGAGTTTTTTTTTTCCTATCAAATGACACATCAAAGAAATACAGGCTGTCCTAACCTTAAAAATAAAGGAAACCAGATATTGTCACAGGTTATGTCAGTAGCCCCCAAGCCTCACAAAATCACTGACTTGACCAAATCTAGCATTTCTGATTGGTTCGTTGTCCAGTGCTTGGATTGGTGGTGTGAGTGTTTGACCCGCCTAGAGGTGGAGTGGCATATGATGTAAGGGCGTGAGAATGTGTGTCTCTATCTTGTGGGTTGGCCCCTTGCTGTTTGCAGCAGCCATGATCAACACCCGCCATACCACACTGCCTTGGAGCCAGCTGAGTATCTCCAACGTGTAAGAAATAAACCTTTTCTTCCCTATCTTTGAGCATCAGGTATGTTGTCTCAACAACAAATAAAAAGTAAGACAGATATAGAAAATAATTGAGAAGCAGTCAAGCATATTGCATACAGAGGGTTCACTCTGACTTTTTAGAACTGTAAGGCTGAAAGGCAAAGCATGAAATCCCGTCATTGCCTTGTCACGTGCCTGTCCTTCTAGAGTGGGGACCTGGGATGCAGGAGAAAAAAGAAAAGCAGCAGTGGAGTCTTCCCTCCACTCCTCCATGTGGATTTTCACACTTGCCAAGAGCCAGGACTTTCTCTATCTGGTTGTCTCTTAAACTCTAGGGACTCCTCTGCCTTTAAGAACATTCTGACGATCAGCGTGGCTCTATAACTGTTCACAGAGAGGGCATATTTAACGGAGTGGAGAGATAGGAGCACGCATACTGGGAAGCGATGAGTGGTTGCCTTAGCTTGGAGAGGTGGAAAGCATTATAAGAGTAATAGTAATCCTGGGGCCGAGGGGATTGTGAATGCCCCAGTAAGAGCACAGATGTAGGTGGGGCACAGCCCTGACTAATCCATTTAAGGCATTGATATAATTTAGATAATATGTCTTTTATCCAGGACCTACCCTTCTGGAAGGTATTAAAATAGTATAATTTGGTGTTATCTGCTGAAAAAGAGGCAAGATCAGTATAGAAATACATGTTCTTCAAAGTAAATGGCGTTCGTTTAGATTTGGAACATTAATCCTGGGTTTGTTTTTACGATAGAAATGGTACATGCTTCTGAGAGATTTGTTAGAAATATTTCACAAGGTGATTCTGTAGATTCTGTAATGGTTGCAACACCAGAATACACTATTTTGGGGGTCTCTGGCCTCTTGTGCACATTTCTCAGATTTTCCCTTAAGCCCCAACTGTAGGCTGCTATTGTTATCATAGCGACATTCATACACGTTCTGTTAGTGAGTGTGTGATGGAACACTGCGGTAACATTTTGTTTTCGATCCAAAACAAAGGGAAGCATTGAATTGTCATCCAGAGCACAGGCTCTGTAGGAAGAGACTATCTAAAAGGGAAACAGACATTGGCATTCCACTACAGGTGTCCTGAATATCCCTAGCTTTTCTCGGTATTCCATGTCAAGTACAGTGAACCACTCTGTCCAGGTAGTTTCCAGACTTCTTGAACATGACTTGAAGTGTCGAGTGAAGTAGGTAGAAACTGCCGTAATCATAATTATATTCCTACATTCTGTATAGGAGCATCATAATCCCTCCAAGCTTTCTGTAAGCGCCTGTGTCCTTCCAGGAGTTCTGTCCACAGAGCCAGCTACAAAAGGTTTTCCCCTACCCATTATGAAAAATGCAGTATGCCTGAATGAGTAGATGCTTGGAGTTCACCTTGCTGCTAAGCTGCTTACTTTTCCTTATACTTGCCCTTTACATGTCTGTGAGGGCCACATCAGGTGTTAAAGCAACACTTCCCACCAAGCTATAACCGAGCATTATTGTCAGAGGTATTTTTTTTGCAATAGAGAAGGTGATCATTGTACTAATAGCACTGTGTTACTTCTGTTGGTATTTTAATGGCTCTTCTGTGCTCTTGTGAGTGTCAGAACTTCTTGCTATGACTCCCACAGCCTTTGCTGGTCTGAATACAAGGATCTTTTCCATGTACTCCTTGCCAGCCCCTCCCCACCATTGAATGCATTTTGTGTGTTGCACTGAAATACTTTGGACAGACACTTCCTCCTGGCCTCTTATATTTCTTTCTCTCTCACCCTATCTTCTATTTCCCTTCCTTCTTCCTTATATCCTTTTTATTTTAAATCCCCAAAGATATGTTCATTATGAACACAGTGGAGTACTGAATACAGTTGCCACTGACGAAACCAATGATCTTAGAGAAAGCACAGGGTGGCAGTGATTACCCCAGAATGCGTCTCATTTTTCACCCCATCCGTTGTTGCTGATTAAAGTCTGACGGATGACTCCTCTGCTGGCTGCTCTGATGGGATTGATAGGTCTGAAGTGACCTTTGTATCTGCTTCTGGATTACTTCATGCTTATTTGTGGGCGGCTTGGTTTCTTTCCTTTTGAAAAGAAAGGAAACTAGCAGCTTTAATAGTGTTCAGATCACATTGTCTTCCCTGAACAAGTGGCCTAGGATAATAAGGTGAAGAACTGCAAAAGGAGAGAGAATGTTAATCATTTAATTTTGGAAAAAAATAATAATTTTGTGCTTTGAATATTCATCCAAGCTAGTTTGCCCTTAGATATATCATATGGTCAATGTGTGAGAAAAACTTTGCATGACCACTAGAAAATTAATTCTATGAGGTCATGCCATGTCTTAGTTTTCTCCTTGCCTGTAATATTTAACAGACGGTGCTGCCCTTAATGCCCCTTCATTATCTGTTGAGTGTGTGACTGTATTCATAATGAGGAACATGATAGCAGACAGGGGGAGTTAACGTATGAGATTCTGGATTTTAGAAGTAAAAAATTCACCCTCTCCCTCCTCTCAATCAGACATGTACATCAATTGAAAGAATCAGAACCATGAGTTAGGTGAAAACAAAACAGCAGGTTCATCAATAATAAACATGATTTAAAGAATAGGTCTTGATCTGTAGCCAGAATCTGTTTGCCAATGTAAAACCCATCCTGAATTAAAGAGATTTGAATCCTGTGTTATGTAACCCTGCATCCTAACACCCACCTCTACACTGCACCATGGATATGTGCTGCCTCTGTAGGAATAAATGAAATCTCTCAGTTGCTAGTCAGAATACGAGAGGCCCACATGGTTATAACCAAAACACACTACACTATGAAATTGTGTTGCCTCCCAGTCTCTTCTTTCTGTCAGCAATTTCATTTTCCATAAAGAAAGATTCTGAAGAAAGAGACCTTACACCTTGCTTCCGCTCTATGGCACTCACTTCTCCTTTATTAAATACAAAAAGTAAGCTTTAAGTACAACTCCCCTCAAAGTGACCATGATTAGGAAAGCTGACATTTCTCATGGATTGAAAGAAGGATAAAAGAGGAAAATCAAGGTTGTATTTTAAAGCTACGGAACCACGTTTGAACTTGTGGGCAGGAGGAGAAAAAAAGACATTATTTTTTTAACATTTTATTTAAAGAGAAAAGAGAACAAAACAAAACAGAAAAAAGGGTAGCAACAATACAAAATTACAAGGAAAAAAGAAAAGAACATAAAACACTAAGAAATCATTACTTGATAACTTACATACTGTCATCTTGGAAATAGTAGTTTGAGTTACAAAGGTAAAACATACAAATTAGACATTTAAACAATGAGACTGTTAACAGTTCTGCTCCACGATCTAACAAAAACAGTAATATGGTCATTCATCTTACATACTTAAACATGCATGCAATTATATCCTTTAGAGCACTTTCTTTTCCTCTCTTTTTTTACAGTAGCAATTACACATTTTGGGTTTTATTACTACTACGTTTCTTATTACTTTTTACACTAGAGACACAATGTGATATTTACAAATATGATTCTTACTTATTTCACTAATGAGGATAGTCTCAAGATGTCACCATTTACCTATGAAGGTCTCAAGATCATCCTTCTTCATAGCTGAGTAATACTCCATTATATAAGAATACCACATCTTTTTCATCCACTCTGTGGTTGATGGGCATCTTGTTGTTTCCAAGATTTAGCTATTACAAATTGTGCTGCTACGAACATGGGTACACATATATCACTGTGATATGACTTTTCAGTTTTTCTGGGAAAATATACAAGAGTGGAATAGCTGGGTTGAATGGAGCTTCCAGTCCTAGTCTTCTGAGAATTCTCCATACTGATTTCCATAGTGGTTGCACCAGTCTACACTCCCACCAACAGTGGAGCAGTGTTCAAAAAAAAAGGAATGATTTGAACAACTTTGTATTAAGCCAGCTTTAAGAAATTACTTATATAGAAATATTTGCTAAATACCTATTATGTACTAACTACTACTTTAGGCAATAAGGCCAAACTTTTTAATGTAAGAGAAATGCTTTTACCTAATTGCAAGCTTGCATTTCAATGTACAAAACAGAAAATATGAATCGAAGGGAAAATTACATTGAATGGAATACATAGTAATAAGTAAAGTAAATACTTAGAAAAGCTAACCTAGGTTACACAGTGAAAGTATCATGGAAGTAGACAGTTTCTCACATTGAAACTTTAGAGAGTAACTGAGTGGTTGGATTGCAGTAGAGAAGGAACTAGAATGAAACAAGAAAACAAGTTAGCCAGAGTTCTAGACAAGAACATTCCAGCTGCAGCTAACAACAAAGACAAGGAAGAAACTGCCTGGCAGAGGGCACATAACTGATTTGGAGCCCACAGAGGAAGTGTTTTTAAAGCAAAGGAAGAGAACAATGCGTGGCACATTGCATTTAATTTCTTTTTCTGAAAGTAATAGAAGCCTTTAAGGATTTGGAACCTAAGAGTAGCATGATCACCTTTTGTTCTGAGAGAAAGTGGGTGCAGTTAAACGACCATAACCAAACCAACGGGGGTCCCTTAAAGAGGTGAAAGAGCTGCACCATAGAAGCTTTTGTGGACAATGTAGTTTATATCACTTGCTGCACCCAGCCCAGTGATTTCAAGAAAACCATAGAAAAATAAAAAATAAAAATAAAAATAAAAAACAAGCACAAGGAATCAGTAGCATACAAATTCCAACTCTGAAGTATTTAGAGAACAAGTGAGAGTGGAAGAAGCAAAGACGCTAAAAGATTTGAAGCAGTTCCGGAACTTGTGTGCTTCACCAAAAACACAATGGCGATTTGATTGTCTCTCAAGTTGCTGCTGTAAGATGGACACATTCTCTTTGTTGACGCATGAAGTCATGCCTTTTGGAACTATCTTTAGACATATTACTGGAAGGAGAGTCTATAAATGTTAGCTCTGCCTCTGATTTGGTGGT
>PVJX010049797.1:0-10922 GCA_004027295.1 Dolichotis patagonum
TAGGAGTGATTTCTCTAGATCTATGAGGTATGTTAGTGGTATTTTGATTGGGATTGCATTGAATCTGTATAGTAATTTTGGGACAATGGCCATTTTCACAATGTTTGTTCTTCCTATCCATGAACAGGGGATGTCTTTCCATTTTCTGAGGTCCTCTTCAATTTCCTTTTTCAGGGTATTATAATTTTCCTTGTATAGCCCTTTTACTTCTTTTGTGAGATTAATTCCTAAGTATTTCATTTTTTTGGATGCTAGTGTGAAGGGTGTGGCTTCTCTTACCTCTCTTTCAGTATTTTTGTTGTTAGTGTATAGGAATGCTATTGATTTTTGAGTATTGACTTTGTATCCAACTACATTGCTGAATTCATTTGTTATATCTAGGAATTTTTTTAATGGAGTTTTGTGGATCTTCTATGTAAAGTATCATGTTGTCTGCAAATAATGATAATTTAACTTCCTCTTTTCCTATCTTTACTCCTTTTATTTCTCTCTCTTGTCTAATTGCTTTGGCTAGTATTTCCAGTACTATGATGAATAGGACGGTGACAGGGGACATCCTTGTCTTGTACCTGATTTTACGTAAAGGCTTTCAGTTTATGGCCATTTAATATAATGCTGGCTGTAGGTTTGTCATCGATGGGCTTTATCATATTGAGGTAAAGACCCTCTATTCCAATTCTCTGTAAGGTTCTTATCATGAACGAGTGTTGGACCTTATCAAAAGCTTTTTCTGCATCTATAGAGATGATCATGTGGTTCTTACTTATGGCCCTATTGATATGGTGAATTACATTTATTGATTTATGTATGTTGAACTATCCCTGCATTCCTGGGATGAATCCAACTTGGTCAGGGTGAATAATCTTCTTGATGATTTCCTGCATCCTGTTTGCTAATATTTTATTGAGAATTTTTGCAACTATGTTCATTACAGAGATTGGCCTATAGTTCTCTTTTTTAGTTGGGGCTTTCTCAGGTTTTGATACTAGAGTAATATTTGCTTCCAGGAATGACTAAGAAGAATTTCTTCCCTTTCAGTTTCATTGAAGAGTTTGAGGAGTGTTGGCATTAAGTCTTCTTTGTATTTCTTGTAGAATTCTGCAGTGAATCATCTGGGCCTGGGCTCTTCTTTGTAGGCAAGGTCTTAATTACATTTTCAATTTCATTAATAGAAATTGGGTTATTCAGCAGTTTTATAACTTCCTGATCCAGCTTTGTTAGTTCATATGTATCTAGGAATCTGTCTATTTCTTCAGTGTTATTGAACCTATGAGAATAGAGGTTTTCAAAATAGGTGTTGATAATCTTCTGTATTTCAACAGAGTCTGTGGTAATTTCACCTTTTTCATTCCTTATTGCATGAATTTGAGGTTTTTTTCCTTTTTTTAATAAGGTTGGCCAGGGGCTTATCAATTTTATTTATTCTTTCAAATAACCAACTCTTTGATTCATTGATCCTTTGTACTATTTTCTTAGTCTCTATTGCATTAATTTCTGATCTAATTCTTATAATTTCCATCCTTCTTTTGGCTTTGGGCTTGACTTGCTCTTCTTTTTCTAGATGTTTGAGTTGTAGCATCAGGTTGTTTATTTGTGTTCATTCTGTCTTGCTGATGTGGGAACTCAGTGCAATAAATTTTCCTGAGGACTTCTTTCATTGCATCCCACAAATTCCAGTAAGTTGTGTTTGTATTTTCATTTGCTTGTAGATATTGTTTACTTTTTTCTTTAATTTCCTCTGTGACCCACTGGTTTCTCAACAGTGTATTACTCAGTTTCCATGTGTTGGTATGGTTTTTGCAGTTGCTTTTATTGTTAATTTCTAGTTTTATGGCACTATGATCCGATAGCATACATGGGATAATTTCAATTCTTTTGCATTTACTTAAATATGTTCTGTGGGCTAGTATATGGTCTATTTTAGAGAATGTCTCATGTACTGCTAAGAAGAATGTATATTCTGATGTTGTTGGATGGAAAACTCTCTATATATCTATCAAGTCCATTTGTTCACATGTATGATTCAGTTCTGTTATTTCTTTGCTGATATTCTGTCTAGTTGATCAGTCTCTCTGTGTCAATGGCATGTTAAAATCTCCTGTTATAATTGTGTTATTGCTTATTTGACTTTTCATATCTGTTAATATTTGCTTTGTATAGCTGGGTGCTCTGGAATTTGGTGCATATATATTTAAGATTGTTATCTCTTCCTCTTGAAGTTTTCCCCTAACTAGTATGTAGTGACCTTCTTTATCTATTTGCATCTTTGTTGGTTTGAAGTTCACATTGTCTGCAAGCAGGATTGCTACTCCTGCTTTTTTTTTTTTTTTTTGGCTTTTCTGTTGCCTGAAGTATTGTTTCCCACCTTTGTTTGACTTTCAGTCTATGGGTTTCCTTTTGGGTAAGATGCATTTCTTGTAGACAGCATGTGCTTGGATGTTGTTTCTTGATCCATTCTCCCAATCTGTTTTATTTGTTGTGTGTGTGTGGTGAGTTGAGGCCATTTACATGAATGGTTATAACTGTTATATATTGGTTTATTGTTGACATGTTATCTTTCTGCTGTTGTATCTTTAGCTTTCCATTCTATTTAATTTTCTATCTTGCTTGGTGGGTTTATCCTATGTGTATCTAGAATATCTTTCAGTATTTCTTGTAGGGTTCGTTTTGTGGTCATGAAATTTTTCAGCTGTTCTTTGTCATGGAAGTACCTTCTTTCTCCATCCATTTTGAAGGACAGTT
Source organism: Dolichotis patagonum (assembly GCA_004027295.1). Classification (NCBI taxonomy): domain Eukaryota; kingdom Metazoa; phylum Chordata; class Mammalia; order Rodentia; family Caviidae; genus Dolichotis; species Dolichotis patagonum. The sequence continues at coordinate 2,743 of PVJX010049797.1, forward strand.
TTGCATGGTAAGTCAGTCTGGGTTGGAAGAGGTTTTCCTTTAGGATCTGAAATACTTCACTCCATGCTCTTCTTGACTTCATTGTTTGTGTTGAGAAGTCTGCTGTGATTCTGATAGGTTTTCCTTTATAGGTGATCTGTCTTTTCTCTCTAACAGCTTTTAGTATTCTGTTCTTATGGTGGATTTCTGGGATGATGATTATTATTTGTCTGGGTGTAGTTTTATTTTGGTTATGGCTATTTGGAGTTCTATATGCTTCACTAATCCAAAGGTCAGTTTCCATTCTCATGTTTGGGAAGTTTTCAGCTATTACTTCTGTAAATATCCTCTTGATATCATTTTGGCTGTTCCCTTCTTTTTCATTAATCCCTATTAATCTTATGTTATTTTTCTTTGCATCATCTTGCAGCTGTTGGATTGTTATTTCCTGATTCTTTGTTATTTTTAAGAGATCTTTCCTTTCCTGTTCACTAGCTGCAAACTTATCTTCGAGGTCGGAAATTGTATCTTCAGTTTCATTGAGGTGGTTCATACAGCTTTCAATAGAATTTTTGATTTCCTGTATATCTCTTTGAATCTGCTTTATGCATTCTGTTTGTTTCTAATAGTGTTCATTCAGGGATTCTATCTGTTTGCTTTGTTCCTTTAATTTGTTAGCTGTGTCTTCACTAGATGTGTTCACTATTTCTTTCACTGCTTTTTAACATTTCTTCTTTTACCTGGGCAATTATTTCTAATTTGAATTTCTCCATAGTTTCCCCTTGTTGCTTCTTTATTTCAGCTGATATCATTTCAGTCATTTCAGGTGTAAGGCTCCTATTTTCTTCTATGTGCATGGCTCCCAGGCTTTCTTGGAATGGGCTGGTAATTTGAGCCTGCCTTTTGGTATTTCCTTTTGTCATTTTCCTTTATTTCCTTGGTTTGAGTGGTGTTCCAAAGCTTCCTCTAGGTATGTTGCAAATCTCCTCCTGCACCCTCAGGTACTGGAGCAGTCTCAGCTCCTCTGCAGGTACTTGGCCCCCTAAATTTAGAGGCGGAAGCAGAGTGTGGAGAACTGGGGCAAGAGAAACTCCCAGGGCACAATCTCCTGTCCTAGGGGTGTGGATATGAACTCAGCAGCTGGCAGTCCTGGTCATAAGCTGTCCCAGGCCAGCCCAGTTGAGCCCAGAGTCCTCAAGCAAGGTTTCAGCCTCCTGGACTGAAATAAGGCCACTGAGTGTGGTTGACTGATCCTCTGCAATCTGCTGGATCCAGTCCTGCATCCCAGTAGATCTCCAGGAACTCAAAAGCCAGAATGTAGGTCTCCAACTTTCCCCAGGTCACTGGAACTCACCTCAGGCAATCTCCACCTCTCTGCAGCTTCTTGGCTTTCTTCATTGAGATGCAGAAGCTGGGCATGGAGAACTGGGACCGGCAGAGCCCCCGGGGTGCCATATACACACATTTTTAAAAAATCATAAATAGCATAGATGATTGATAGAAAAATTATCACATAAAGAGTATTAATTTCTACGCTATATTTTCTTTCACTCAAAGACGAATTTCTTTAGTAAGTATGTGTTAGAGGTATAAGTAGTAGAAATTTATAGAGATATAACTAGTTAAAATTTGTAAGTAGTAGAAATTTAATAATAGAATCTCTGGAAAGAGGAGTGTTTGAAATGAATATAAAAAAGAAGGAACCTTAGAATAACAGTCCCCAGGCAACATCTGTTCCGATATAGCCAGCTCTGGGTATCTCAATGCATAGGGTTGAAGTAAAGTTCAGGGAAAGCCAGAGGCAAGGGGCTTCGTTCCCCAGGAGGGCACAGCTTGGTGTTCCCACCTGAGACAGAAGGACTCAGCAGGTTTGAGTCCTGCCTAGTCTACCTAGTAGTGATCTCAAGAGCAGCTTGGACTACATAATGAGATCCTGTCTCAAAAAAAAAAATCAAATAAGAAGTCAGCCAGGGCTTCTGAGGCTTTATCATGGAGAGTTGAGGTAGGGCAGCCCCTCTGGGCTTCTCAGTGATCCAGCTGAATCTTGACTCGGAACGGTCGGTCCTCATCTGCACCACAGTGGTTACACTCTGACAAGTGCTGAGCCATGTGAGGCATGTTTAAATTTCACTGTGTGAAGGCAAATAGAGCTGTGAGGAAGATACTGTGAGGTAAAAAGCTGAAAAGCAACTTACTGCTACAAATCAGCATAGAAGACTGAACTCCCGAAGGCTTAAAAGGACCAAAGACATGCAATACTGCATCTTTGTTCTGATAAAGGAGACATAAGGCACTGAATCACCTTACAAATCTATGGAAAAGTCTTAGGTTAGGTTTATCATTCAAAGATCTTTTAACAGTTCAATTACTAAGTGAGTGAAGTCAATTTATTTGTTTTTCTTTCTGCTCTTCTACTTACATTCATCTTGCTTTGCTATAATATGGATCAAACTCCATCTAAAGATGAAAAACAATTTAAAGACCATTTATAATCTATCTTTAATAAATGTGAATGTAACTGGAACCTCAGTTTATTGAACTGTTAAAAAAAGGAAAGGCTAAGGATAACAGTCAAGCCAATAAGTTACACTTAACTGAGATACACCTATCAGGAAATAGGAACCCTCATCAGTATTTTTACAAAGGCTCAAGTATGCTATGGCCAATACATCCAAAGGTACGCTGGGATGTAAATGCAATTGTACTGTGCATATTTGTCCTCCTGTCAGTTTCATGTGTGCTAGAAACTGGTTACAACACCTGCAGCTTCTTTGTTTGAGCTCAATAATTTTTTTTCCATTTTTGGAGGCTCTTATGGGATTTCTATAGAAAACTTTTTATGTGAACTTTCAAATACTTGTGGCTTACATGGCTTAACAATGTGTTAGTTTGCAACTCATTAAAGTAACTATTTTAAGATAAAAACCACATTATAAATAAAATGTCTGTTGACTATATGCAATAATTTAAAGGTATTTTCATTGGTATCTAAGAGATAAACCCAAAAATGGAAGTAAAATTTTCTAATGAGAGGAGGCACTGTTATGAAGTAAAACTAGAAGTACACAACTTCTCAGCTTTAGTGTGCCTAACTCTATGTAAAGGCATTACGCTTGCAGGTATATAAATTAGAAACACATTTTTACTACCTCTGGAGTCTAATTTGGTTGTAAACAAATAAATGAATTTTTCACAATTGGACACTCACCTGAAAAATTCTCTCATCATCTTCACCACCCTGGTTGCACTCCGACAAGTGGTGAGCCATGTGAGATACTTTTGAATCTCACTGTGTGAAGGCAAATAGAACAGTGAGGAGGAAACTAAGGTACAAAACTGCAAAGAACTTAGAGCTACAAATCATCTTAGAGGACTGAACTCGCAAAGACTGAAAAGGACCAAAGACATCCAATGCTACATCTTTGTTCTGGTGAAGGAGATGAGGATGGGCACGGAACAGCCTGGATACACAGTGTTAGGCACCCTGGGACTGAGAAGCTGTGTGTGCTTGAGTCAGCTGGATCCTGACCGGGGAAATTCGCTCCACAGCACTTCTGGGCAGCCCACTCTGCATGAGTATTCCACCCTCACCAGGGCCATAGACCTCCCAAGACTCTGAGGAAGGAGGAACTGGCATGAGGGAGATGAAACAGATGCCTCCATTGACCACACCCTCCTGCAAAGGCTAAAGGGTGAAATTAGACTATAAAATGAAAAGGAAAGAAAGTACTTGAAAGGAAAGAACAACTGGCATAGGGGAAAGGAGAAAAGAAAGATAGGAAAAGATTATATACATAATCGGCCTGGGATTTAGCTCAGCAGTGCAAGCACCTGCTCAGTGAGCATGAAGTCATGAGTTCAATCCCTGGTGCATAGATAGATAGATAGATATAGATATATTGCATATAGTATATACAAATATGTGTGTTTACAGATATACAAGATTGGTAACTATGCTACTAATATATTAGTTCATCAAATAGAACAGTTTGTGTTTTCATTGTTTGATTATTTGATCATTTTTCATGCCTAAATTTTGTAATCTGAAAAACTACTTTGAAGAAAACAATATCCAATTATATAATTACTAGTGTTAATTTCCTGTTTTTTTTTAAATTCTGCATTATCACTTTTATTCTTTTTATTGTTGTTGTGCTTTTAAAATAAAAAAAATAAAAAGAAATACTTAAAAAAGACACTAAATACTTTCTCTTGTCAGGACATTTTCAGGAGTCAAATATATAAGTTAGTCATGCTAAATGAGGCCTAAATACACAAAGGAATAATTCAGTGTGAAAGTTGGATTAAAAGAAACTCAGCAGCATTGGCCAACCTAAAATGAAAAATATAAATCTGAAGCCTAGGGAAACCAAGACAAGAAACAGAAATTCTTAGAGAAAACATAATCTCTTTTCATGATGTAAATTTCTCTCTCAAGTTATGATGGCTATTTGTCCAAACGTACTGGAATTTTATCTAAATTGAAGGTGAAAACTTTATTCTGGTATTTAACAAATGTATTTGTGTTAATTAATTTAATAATTGGGGATTATTTTTTCTCTTAAGATAATTAATGACTAGATCTGTTGGTTCATTTCAATAAAATGGAGAATTTCTAACACTTGTTTCAGGATTGTATAAATTCTAGAAACGTAATATGGACAACAAAGTAGTGATGTAAGGTAAGTACTTATTAGAATTAATTTGATTACATTCATCATTTATATAAAGAATGATAATTTTAATTATACCATAATTATACATATAGTACTTAGGGTACTCTTTACCCATGACTAGTTATCACATACATGTTCCTAGGTAAGAATTAAAATATAAGCTATTATTTAAGACTTAAAACATGTACAGTCAGTGCTAAAACCTGCATGCTTTATTAGCATAAAGTATATTTTCTCTTTGTATATAGTAGAAATCCCATCATTCTGAAATGTTTGCAGTTGTTTCTGAAAGACTACAGGTACAAAAGTTTGTAAAAGTGTAGTATAAATTCTAAAATACATACCAATTAATGATTTTTAATTAAACAATTAAATTTGAAAGATAAATCTAATAAATTAATAGAAAATTCCACTTAAACTATCTTTCATGGAGGAATTCAAACTTTTTAACTGAGGATATTCATCAATACAATTGAAAATAGGTATTTGCTAGTGATCAAGCATATAAATAATATCAAGTGAAGTTATATCTTATGAGCAAGAACTAGTTCTTTTTCATTCAAAATTGAAAATCATGTTGCTATAGTTAAAGAACTAATTATAATAGCTCCAACTCAAATACTTTATTATTTTTATCTATTCCTGCCAAGAAAAATACATCAGTGGAAACATAATTTGTCCAACATATGAATAAAAAAGTGGTCCCTGAATACAATAAAATAATAATCTGACAAAATTAATGATGTATTGTCTTTTGCTACAATATGTATGAAGTAAGGACGACTGTGTTAAGTGAAATATACCAGATGTATGAATGCTAGTACTGAAAGATACCACTCATGTAAGAATCTAGAAAACTTAATCTTACAGAAGTTAAGTATATATCAGTGGTTGCTAGAAGCTAGAGAGAAAAAGCAGAAGGAAAAATGGGGAAAATGACATTAATTACATAGAGTCAGGATGTTCTGGGGTTCTATTTCACAGTAGTGTGATTATAGATAACAATATTATAGTGGATATTTTGAAACAAATTAGAAGAAAGCATTTTGACTATATTCATATAAAGGCACTTTCAATAATACTACTATGTCCAGTAAGCCTGCTAATAAAGAAAATCATCATAAGATTATAGTGCTGTGGTTAATTTTATCAAATGGAGCATATTTAATAGTCATAACAATCATTTAATGAAGCTGCAACAGGAAATTATATTTGCATGGTCGCTCTAAAACAAAATTCTTCAAGAGAAGAACTTAGCACTTCAGTGACTTTACTGAATGGGCATGTGATCATTACATCTTAGCAATGACAGAAGGCAACTCAGCCCAGCCTAGTAGCACAGCCTTTCCAAAAAGTCTGGGAGGTGGAGGGAGGAATGTTCAGGTTCAACACCATTGTATGCAATTTAGAAATTTAGCAAGACTCAGCTTCAAACTAGATGTAGATAACATCAAAACAATGGTTCGTTCTCCAGAACTTTGAAAAGAGATAATATATGTGTTAATAAAACTAGTGCTAAGCAAAGAATGCAATAGATACCATGAATTGGGAAGAAACTGTTCAAAAGAAAATAGAAGCTGATGAGGGAAAGGGGAAAGGAAGGAAAAGAAAAGGAAAAAAAATATGTATATGATAATTATACAGCTAGCTTCTCTCAGCACATTGAAAAGAAAGGTTTGTACTAATACTGAATACTGTCTGGACATTATTTCATGCTTATATCTTGTACTCTGAGCAACTGTTATGAAGAAAACAGTACAATATATGAATAATTGTTACTCTTCTATTACCCTAATTTGAAACTCTGCTTTATTTTGTTTCTATTTTTTCTCTTTAAAATAATAGTTAAAAAATAAATTGTAAAAAAAAATATCCAAATACATTAGCAATGTACCATACCTAACTGTGGTTGAAAGTAAAGAACACTGAGAATGTTTAAACCATTAAATTTATATTATGAGTGATTATAAATGAAAAAGAATCCACCAAACCTGATTTACTTTTGGTTCTTGGGAATGAACCTTTGGTTTAGTTTAGCACACTAAAACGAGCTATCAACTCATTTTTAGAGACATATCTAAAACAAAAAATGCAAATTATGTTCTCATTACAAAAACTGCAAAGTGAATTTCAAAATTAATTAGAAGAACTGAGTGTATTTATTCTATATTTTGGAGGGATTTTTTAAAGAAACAAAATGCTTATGTCATGCAAAAAATCAAGTTAGCAAATACTGCCAAAAACTACTAACACATCTAGCATTGTTCAAATGTTTTATCTTTCTGAATTCCTTATAAAAGATAATGACTAAAGCTTTGTTCTACACAATTTTATAAACTTGGTTCTTAGTTTACATGTGTTGAAATGATGTAATAGAGCCTAGAACCTATGTACTATGCTCTAAATATGTACTTATTCACTAAAAACTTGTATACTACAATTGCAGAATATATGAATGTAGAATTATAAAAATGAAACCCAAAACCAGAAATGCTATCCCTCTATCAAGTGAGGCAATGAAAAGTCAAACAAGGAAATATTTTTTTATTTCTCTTTTGCAAACATGGTATGTCTTTGTTTTTAGGCCATTAGGGTATTTTCTTACTAACTATACAAAAAGATTAAGATCTTGGGACAGTTTTATACTTTAGGCACTACTTACATTCTTGACAATGTTATGCCATATTACAAGACCTATGCTTACATAGAATAATCTTGGAAAATTCAAATAATATAATTTTGGAATCCTATGCTCATATTGGCACAGAACTTTTTAGAATCTTACAAAAAATAAAAGATATGACATAATTAGCATTAAATTGGACCTTTTGTAACAGATAAAACTGTCAAACGAGAGGAAGACAGAATGTCTCCTATTCTGTCTGTATTACTCTGGTACGTTACATTGTATAGGGATCCGATAATCCAGTCTTAAATTGAAGACATTTAAGATGCCAATTACCTTGCTTAGAAGCTAAAATTGGCTATTTATGTCTAGCTTTGAGAAATAAAATGAGACAAATGCAGCAAAATTTCAATAAGAATTTTGAAAAAAAGTTTCAGATAATGGTAACTTTTAGACAATGTTGTTAGTTGACAGGTAAAATAATGAATATTTATTACTTCTCCTGTAAATGACAATATGTATTTTCTGTTTATTTCTATCCAGGAAACAAGAATATATATTTTCCTGTAATTCTCATAGTAGCTAACTTTTATTATTTTATTGTTTATAGGTGGTAGTATTCATCTCCAGAAATAACTATTGGAACTGTGTCAATATTCCAGGCAACTTTGATAGATTAATACCCAAGTATTTAAAATACTGTAATAAGAATAATAGTGAAATCAAGAACTAGTCAAAAGTGCAGAATCATAGCACACAAAGAAGACAGAAGTGTTTTTTTATTTTGTTTTAAAAAATTGGCCAACAATGTGTTGAGAATAGTAGTTACAGGTGTCAACTGAAAATAGAGTAAATAATAAATTTGTACATTTTATCATGACTCTGGTTGCTTTTTCTTG
>PVJX010049798.1:0-10921 GCA_004027295.1 Dolichotis patagonum
CATCTGCTACAGTGACTGAGGGACCGAGGGATTTATTTATTTGTTTATTTATTTATTTAGTTATAACAGGGTCTCACTATGTAATTCAGGCTGGCCTTGACCTCACTATTTATCCCAGGCTGCCGTCGAATTCACAGTGATTCTTCTGCCTCAGCTTCTTGAGTGTTGGGATTACAGGTATGCGCCACCACATCTGGCTCAAGGGTTTTAAAGATCCCATCTCTAAGCACTGTTTTGCATTGGAGATTAAGTTTCAAACACATCAACTTTAGGTGATCTATTTAAGCTGTAGCACTCATCCAATTTCAATCTATCAATCCTTACCCTTGACTTTGTTAATTACTTCCTTGTATTTTTATAGTTAAATAAAATGTGCATCCCTAAACATTATAGATTAGTCTTGCCTCAAGTTTCTCAATCATGTCTGGATTTTCCATATCCTGCATCTGTGTGGTACAGGGCGATATATTTCATTGGACTCTGGATTTTATGAAAATTGGCAGCCAGATGCAGAGTTCAGATCTGGTTGAGGCTGATTGATCACTTTAGCTAGTTTACAGGTGATAGAGTCTCCTCACACCTGGGCCACAGAATCTCTCAAGGTCACTTTGTGCTAATTAGTGGTGGAGATGCTCAGTGTTTAGAAGATCCAATAAATCCACTGGTGGTTGCTCAATGATGATAGGCTAATCTCAGCAATTCTTTTTCATTTATTAATTATAACAGTTTTGTTTTATTTTTAAAATTAAGTTTACTGCTACAATTTAGATATACATAATGATCATATTCATCATTTGTACCTATACATGATATAGCTTATAATACATTTATAAAGATGCTTTTGTTCACCTGTCATTTTTGTCATTTGGTTACTGATGTTACAGTTCATTTAGGAAAGGCAGGGTAAAGACTTTATTCTTTTCTCTTTACCCATTTAGAGGGAAATGCTTTGGCTCACTATTATTCTCCAAAGGCAATTCTGGGGTTTGAACTCAGGGACACATGCATGCTAGGTAAGCACTCTACCACTAAGCTACACCCCAGCCAATTTTCATTTTCTCATTTTGAGACATGGTCTTGCAAAGTTACTCAAACTTGTCATCGTCCTTCCTTAGCCTTCCAAGTAAATAGGACAACAGGCATGCCAACTCCTTTTTAAAAGATCCTTGTGAACTCATGAATTTAAATAATTAGATGAATTCTAGTCAAATTGCAAGTATTAACATCCTGAAGCTCAAATTATCTCATCTGTAGCCAGTGAGAAACTCCAAGATTGAAATAGATCATAATTATTCATTTACTTTATTCCACTGTGTTGGAGGTTCACAAGACCACCTTATATTTGGTGACTTGCTAGAATTCACAGCACAGAACATGTAGCTGTACACTGGTCTGTTGGAGACCACTATGAAGCGGCTCTGAGCAGGATTTAAAATTAACTAATTGGCTTTCTATGTTTATCTGTGAGTCTGTCCTAGGTCTCGGCCCCTTGCCTGGCAATGGGAGCTGATTCATAGTAAGTTGACTTCTGTGAATCATTGGTCCTGGCTGAGGCCTACAGTGGTCTGTGAGGCCAGAGATACTTCAAAGAGTAAGATACGGCTACAGCTGAAGACGCGTTGGCTCCAACACTAATTAAGTAAATAGAGACTGCAGCTGAAGGAATTTCACTCCTGCAGTCTCAATCCTACCATAAATGTCATCATGGAGATAAGACAGGTCTCCTGAATTGGCATAATTTATGACTTGGAGATGTCCTTGAGGTGACTCCCAAGGTCCTGCTCATTGCCCGTGCTTTCCTCAGTTTCTCCACCCTTTGTTGTTGGACCTAATCAAAATGGGTGGTCCAGAGAAGTCTTTGTCTTAGCCCTCAGAGTCTCAAGCTCAGCTAAAGTGTTTTGAGCCTCCTGGAGCCCTAAAATCATACCACTTGTCTCATTTTATTTAATCCTTCACTGTATACTTGTTTGGGGGATTGGGGATCTAGGTCAGGACCCGATACTTGTCTGAGGTGTATTATAGCTAAGGATATGTAGCAGAATCATGGAAAGAAAAAGGCACAGATGGATTCTGGAGATTGCTCTCAAGAAGCTTCCTCAAGGTCTTTTCTTGCCTATGAGAAGTGCACTGTTAGCAATGACATTGCAGCAACATGTGTGCAAGACTTGTGCCCAAGAAAGTCTATTAGACATCCAATACTTGAGAGTTTTATTTGGGGCTGGCCTCATGAACGCTCTGTTTAGTACTAAGAAAATTCTAGGCTCCCAGAGTGAAAGCCAATAATCAGCATAAAGCACCATTTACACAAGCAGTTTAGGCACAGTGAGCCATCCTTATCAATTAAAGGATGCTGGGAATATCCTTGAAAACCAATTCTGCTGCCAGCCAAGGGCCGGCTTTTTAAAGGATAGAAGTCCCAGGACAGTTTTCCCAACCCCTTTCTGCACAATCCATCCCTGGATCAATAGCCAAGGCATTTTTGGGTGACAGGGTCTTTCTTCTGTTGTTCAGGCTGGTCCCTATAGGACTCCTGGGCTTAAGTGATCCTCATGGTTTAGCAACCTGAGTAACTTGGACATCTGTGTGCATTGCCATGCCCAGATAGTCAAGGCATCTTTACAGAAAAATTAAATAGTAGGAACACAGCATCAAGATGAGACCAGCTTCAGTGTTAACTTCAGTTATAACCTCCAGGGCCTTGGATTTAACCAAACAATCCTTTCAAGATCAAAAGTGCATTTTAGAAAGCCATGTGACTTCTTTCTTAAATTTCTGTGCTAATTTCTTTTTGCCACAGCATCAGTTTAGGCTTAGCCCAAATCTTCCTGATATGTTGATGCTAATCTGAATGCCTTCCAGGGCTGATGCAGTCAGGAGATTTGGGTGCACATGCAAGTACAATCCTAAGGGTACATGTGGTAGCTCTAGAAACCAAGTATTTATGGTTGTCAGGGCACCCAGCAAGACTTTATGCTAGTTAGGCAGTATAAACTGACAGGGTTTCCTGACCAGTACAATTCTGATAACACAGTGTACACCTTGATTTCAGAGAGATTGCGTGAAAGTGGTCAGGTTCCACCAATTTGACTTACCCATGACATCAGCCATTGCTCTCATGAGTGTGGGTGGCATCTGGAAGTGTTCTGTGTACCAAGTACAGGAGCATGTGTCACTCCTACTATCCCAGAGTCCTCATTACCAAGGGTGATGGGAAACTTTGCAGTTGGTTTCATTTCAAAGTACACACACAAGGCAGCTTGGGAACAAAGCATGGGGCATTTTTCTACAGGAAGAAGGGAAAACTTCCAGAAGCAGTTCCGAAAAAATAAAAGTCATCAGTGCCTTCTCTCCACACCCCGGCTCCTCCCTGGGGTTTTCCTTCTTCTTCATTGTTACAAAATCTGTGTGTCTCATTCAGTAATCATAACTTTGTGTTTCCCAATCATTTTATTCTTTCAGATTAGCCTGGAAAGATTGTTTGCAAGAGGCAAGAAATATTTTTCTCAAGAATACATCTTTATGCAATTTCAGCCAGAAAAACACATCACATCCAGGAATTGGTCAGGAAGGATCGTGAACTTTTGAACTTTTAAAAGATGTCTTTCCATAACCTCTCATTCCTTTTGTCCTAATCATTTGCCCAGTGAACAAACTAAAAACAATTCAACTCCTTCTTGGGGAGAGCTACACTGAACTACCTTTCTAAGCAGCTGGGTGTAAGGAGAGAGCTGAGGGCAGTAGTCAGGCAACCAGTCCATTAGTACAAACTGAAAATAATCTAGAAAACCAGCAGCAGAGAGACACTTACAAGAGGCAGCCTGAGTGTAATCTGTGGGGAGTGGGTGAAGGGGTCACACATCCTGTGGTGTGTCCTCCCACAATCTGCAGCTTTCAAGAGAAATCACAAATTAGGAATGCAGTTTGTTTCTGAGGCAGAAATTTAGTCATTCAGCAGTGCAATTCAAAATGGCCTCCTGGACAACTTGAAACTATTCTCATTAACGAAATAAATAAGAACCATATTTATAAATATCGCATTGCGTCTCTAGTGTAAAAAATAATAAGAACTGTAGGAGTAATAAAACCCAAAATGTGTAATTGCTACTGTAAAAAAGAGAGGAAAAGAAAGTGCTCTAAAGGATATAATTGCATGTATGTTTAAGTGTGTAAGATAGATGACCATATTACCGGTTTTGTGTTAGATCGTGGAGCAGAACTGCTGACAGTCTCATTGCTTGAATGTCTACTTTGTATGTTTTAATTTTGTAACTTGAACAACTATTTCCAAGATGACAGTATGTAAGTTATCAAGTAATGAATTTTCAGTGTTTTTTGTTCTTTTTTTCCCCTTGGAATCTTGTATTGTTGCTACCCTTTTTTTCTATTTTGTTTGTTTTGTTTTTAAATAAAATTAAAAAAAACCAAAATGGTCTCCTGAAAACATTCCCTTTCCATGCATTTGTCTGTGACCCAGACAGTCTTGCTAGTGTCCATAATTTCATCATTGATGGCCTGCAGAGGATCTTGTCACCTGAGATCTGTTGTTTGGGATGAGCTTTGAATTCTGCATAGATCACAGAAAGGTGGAAACAGTGCAAAAAATATCAGGTTTCAGTTCATGATCACCACCAAGCAGTTGGGTCTGTGAATCCAAGATTTGTAAAAAGCAAGGGAGGGGTTTTTGTTTAGTAGGAGACAAGGAGGGCTCAGATGGCTATGTTCCAAGTCCAAGTGACATATCAGGATGTCTATAAAGTCCTTTATCTTGTCAGGCTAAGAGTTCAAGTAGACCCACTCAAAATATATTAGGCTGGAAGACCATTAGCCCCTCCAAACTAAGACACTTCATGTCAATAAGAGCATACGTGGCAACTGGGTATATTGGCACATGTCTGTAATTCTGGTGCTCTGGGAGATTAAGGCAGGAGGATTGCAAGGTTGAGCCCAGCCTGGTGATATAGCAACTTAGTGAGATGCTGTCTCCAAGTAATTTAAGAAAAAAGGGGCTGAGAAGGTAGCTCAGTGTGAACGCCCTCGGTTTGATCTCCAGTACAAACAACAAACAGACAAGCATATTTAAAAACTAAAAACCGCTTTTGAAAACTTTAAAAGTATAATATACTTTTATAGACCTGGGCATTGTCTCTGTTTTCATGTTTTCTCCCTTTTATCAGAGGCTTCAATGAGCAAAAAGCATTAGTTCTAGAGACTTCGTTCTGTTTCTAGCACTGAAAAAAGTTGAAATTGCAAGCTTCCCAAAGCAGAAAAAAGCAAGAGAGCTCTCTGATCCATTAATGTTTTTTTTCTGTAGCTTTCTCTGCAGGAAGATCCATTTTACATTGATGAAATGATACATATAACATTTTACATAGTTTTTATTATACATTCAGATGTAATAGCCAATACAAAGCTATTTAAAAACTCTTTTTCCTCAGCCCCTAGCTATGAAACCAACATTTACAAGGTTAACATTGTAGCAGTCCTGAGATCCAGAATGTAGCGTAAGGAGAGGCTGCCACGTTGCTGTAGAAAAAGTTTTGATTGAGCCTGGGGCCTTCCCACTGAGTTACATCTCCAACTCTTTTTTATTTTTCATTTTATTTTGAGACAGAGTGTTGCCATGTAAGTTGCCAGGCTGGGCTGGAACTTTTGATCCTCCTGCTTTAGGCTCCCAGCCACCATGCCTAGCTAAGAATGGTTCTTATTTCATTTAAATATTCTTTATAAGAAAGCAGATGGTCAGCATAAACCACAATGTCAGCACCATCTAGGCACAGCAAGGCACCCTCATTGGTTAGGTAAGGCTGGGACCTCTCTTGAAGTCACCTTCCTTCATAGATCTCAGCCCTGGTTCACTTTTTGAAGACAGCAGTCTGAGTCCTGCTCTGTTAACCCCTTTTTGGTCACCTACATTACTCAGTCTCTACTGATATGATTAGTGAGAATAGTTCAAAAGTGTGAATATATTCTCTTCCATTGTCTCTTAATGCTTTTCATTGTTGTACTATAGCTGCCTTACCAGAGCTATTACATACTAACATCTCCCTTTTCCTGGTGTTGTTTTGGCTCTTAGTTCAATATCCACCATCATTCCTGGTGTCAATGACAGCAATTTTCATTTTTCTGAAGTTTTTTCTTTAATAGATTCCTCAGCAAGATCTTATAAAGGCAATAGTCCTTGAGGTCTAGCATGGTGAGAACAGTTTGTCCAACTCCTTTAAAGTTCAAAGACAGTTTTACTTGGCCTAAATTCATTGGCTCACATTTTCTTTTCTGGTATACTTGTTACTCTACTTTATTCTGTCATAAAGGGTTGCTATCAAATATAATGATTTACTTTTTAAATAATTTATGAGCATGTGACTTCTTGTTGGTCATTCTGGGTGGATTTTCTCAGGTACATGTTATACTCCCTTATTTACTTCTTCTGTCTCTCCTACTCTCTAGAGAGAACAGTATGTTCAAGGTGTGATTACAAATAAACTATGAATGTTTAGATTGAAAGTTTATTATAAACCAGGTGTGGTGGCACATGCTTGTAATCCCAGCACTTAGAAGATTGAGGCAGGAGGATTGCCACAAGTTCAAGCCCAGCCTGGGCTACAAAGTGAGCTCAAGGCAAGCCGGAACCATATAATGAAACCCTGCCTCAAAAAAGACCAAAAAGTTTATTATAGTAAAAGACACATTGCCTTTAATCTCCCTCAAAATACTCCCCTTCATTTCCAACACATTCAACCTATTCTTTGTTCTTGCCATTTTATGAAGCAGGTCTAGAAGGACTCTTCTGTGATTGTCTACAGTTGTACTATGTGGCTGCCTCAGTGTTCTTATTCAATTTAAACATTTACCTTTCACTGTCACTGTGATTTTGGGGAACAGCTAAAGTTGTGCAGTGTCAGACTTGGTGAACAGGTGGATGAAGACACAATGTAATGTCTTTGTGAGGCTGCTTTTCTGTTGAATGGCACTTGGGAGAGGCAGTCAGTATTTCTGATCACATCTTGTAAAGACACTCACAAAAAAGGACTTCCAGATCATACTCATATATTAGGCAAATAAAATTTACTCCACAGTTGATGCTTTGTTCATTTTTCAGTCTTTTTCCTTTCTGAAATTCAATTTGGATAGTTTCTACTACTATGTTTTCAAGTCCCCTAATTATTTCCTCTGCAATATGTAAACTCATTAATGTCATTCAATGTAGTTTTCATGTTTACAAGTTCTATATGAGACTTCAAAAATCTTCCATGTCTGTATTGATATGCTTAATCTAGATTTTCAATATGTGGAATAAAGTTATTGTTATTATTATTATTATTATTATTTGGTTTTTTGAGACAGAGCCTTGCTATTTAGTTCATGCTGGTCTTGTACTCACTATGTAGCCTAGGCTGGCCTCGAACTCACAACAATCTTCCTGCCTCAGCCTCCCAAGTGCTGGGATTATAGGTGTGCACCAACACACATAGCCTGAATAAAGTTATAATGACTATTTCAATTATCCTGGCTATTAATTCTATAATTTGTTTTCTTTCATTTCTGGGTCTTTTTTGATTGTTTTCGTCAAAATTATGGATAATGTTTTTCTAGTTCTTTGTATGCCTGTTTTTTTTCTTCTGATTCTGAGGATTGAACCCAGAACTATCTCACTAAGCTACATCCCCAGCCCTTTTTATTTTTATTTTCTTAAATTTTAAGACAGCATCTTGCTAAGTTACTAAATTTCTCAGGCTGGGTTGGAACTCACATGTAGTGCCTCATTATTCCAGAATGCTAGAATTACAGGTATGTGCCAACATGTTTGGCTGTCTGATAATTTTTGATAGTATGTGAGCCACCGTGAATTTTAATCTTTTTTTAAAATTTTATTTTGAAAAGAACAAAACCAAATGAGAAAGGACACAAAACAGGGTCATTCAAAACAAAAAGATGGACATAGCACATGATTAAAACCACAATACAAGGTGATCTACAGTGGTTACTATGATGTCTCCTGTTATCTTCAATATAATTGTCTATATCATCAGGCATAGTAAAACTGAACATAGTACAGAACAATACCAATAAAAACAAAACATTGGAGACATTATAGGACTTCAAAAGCAGGTAATAGTCAAACCAGAATGGGTATCCTAGTGAATTTTATTGTCTTCAGAGTAGTTGCCTATACTCTCAGACTTGATACTATCAAACATAACAGATTTGGATAAAATCAATCAAGATAAGACAGCGATCCAATAAACCAGATTCAAATAAGATCAGTCGTAATAAGACAGTGTAAGTTATACAGGGCTTCAGATTAAGTTAATAAGAAATTAAAGATGGTTACCATAGTATATCCTGCTATTTTTGGAATAGCTGTCTGTGCCCTAAAGTCTAGTACAGGTATACAGACTGGAACAGAATATAACCAAACTAAACAGAGTGATGAGAACAATGTGGATTTTAAATCATGATACACTATTAACAATGTCCTCTGCCTTCTTTTTAAAGACAATTCCTCCCCTTTCACTTTCACAGAGTGCATTGTACAATTTGGATCCTATTAACTCCTTTAGTTTTTAGATTAGGGAGGCAACCCACTATTTACCTAAGTGGTTCTGAGATTTTTTTTCCCTGAGCTTGATCTCAAGCTGTATTCCTTTACCTACAAAAGCCTCAAGGTTTTCCTTCCTTATAGCTGAGTAATTCTCCACTGCACAGAAGTGTCATGTCTTTCCAACCTATCTGCAGCTGCTGGACGAGCTACCCCTATTTCTCTCTGGTTCCCTGTCACATAGAGTATTGCTTTCTCATCTTTGACTTTCAGTCCATAAACCCTCTTTCAGGCTGATTATATTTCCTACACAGAGTATCTCGATGGACCTATCTTCTGATCTACTCTGCCTGTGTTTCTTTTTGTTAGTGTATCAAGGCCATCTATGTTAAGAGATGATAGCCAACCTTCTCTGCCTCATATCTGCTATGCTATTTTTCTGCCATTGGTTGTCTACTTTACCCTTTCATTTCACTGTCTGCTCTGTTTCTTGAGGTCTCTTTGCCACTGTTTCTGAAACCCTGGTGTTTTCTCTCTTTCTCTCTTTCTCTAGAATGTCCTTCAGTATTTTTTGTAGGGTTGAATTGGTGATCACGAACTCCCTGAGTTCCTCTTTGTCATGGAAACATCTTGTGTCTCCAATAATTTTGGAAGACAGTTTTGCAGGATACATCAATCTGGGTTGGAGGTTATTTTATTTTAGGGATTAAAATACTTTGCTTCAAGTGCTGCTTGATTTGATGGTTTGTGTCAAAAAGTCTGTCGTGATTTTGATGAGTTTTTCTTTACAAGTGATCAGTTTCTTTTCCCTGACAGCTTTTAGTGTTCTGTTCTTGTGTTGAATTTCTGGGATCTTGATTATTATATGTCTGGGTGTAGATCTGTTTTGGCTGTAGCTGGCTGGAGTTCTGTATGCCTCATTTATCTGAATATCATTTCCTTTTCCTATGCTTGGGAAACTTTCCTTAATTATTTCTGTGAATAGCTTTTGTATTTCATTTGTGTTTGTCCCTGATTATTCACTCACACTTTTTATTCTTAAGTTATAGATTCTCTGGTCATCTTCTAGCCTTTTTGTGGTTACTTCCTGGTTCCTTGTTTCCTTGTTTTTTTTTTTTTAATTTATTTAAAGAAAAAAACAAAACAGAAAAAGGGTAGAATTAATACATAATTTTAAAAAAAATAAACAGTAAGAAATCACTAGTTGATAAATTACATATTGTCCTCTTAAAAATAGTTGTTCAAGTTACAAAAGTAAAGCACACAAAGTAGCCATTCAAAAATGAAACTTCAAACAGTTCTGTTCAACTATCCAACAAAAACTTAGTACTATGGTTATCAATCCTACACACTTAACCATACATGCAGTTATATACTTTAGAGCACTTTCTTGTCCTCTCTTTTTTACAATAGCAATTACACATTTTGGGTTTATTACTCCTACAATTCTTATTACTTTATACACAAGAGACACGATGTGATATTTATAAATATGATTCTTCTTCATTTCACTAATGAAGATAGCCTCAAATTGTCTCCATTTGCCTATGAAGGCCTCAAGATCATCTTTTTTTAGCTGAGTAATATTCCATTGAATAAAAATACCACATCTTTTTCATCCACTCTGCGGTTGATGGGCATCTTGGTTGTTTCCAAGATTTAGCTATTACAAATTGTGCTGCTATAAACATGGGTGCACATATATCACTGTGACATGACCTTTTCAGTTTTTCTGGGAAAATACCCAGGAGGGGAATAGCTGGATTGAATGGAACTTCCAATCCTAGTCTTCTGAGAATTGTCCATATTGATTTCCATAGTGGTTGCACCAGTGTACACACCAACCAACAGTGGAGCAGTGTTCCTTTCCCCCCACAGCCTCACCAACATTTATTATCATTTGATTTCTTTTTTTAAAAAATAATTTTATTTAAAGAGAAAACAACAAAACAAAACAAAACAAAACAAAACAAAACAAAACAGAATAAAGGGTAGCAACAATACAGCATTCGAAGGAAAAAAGGAAAAGAACAATGACAAAAGAACCTAAGACATTATTGCTTGACAAATTACATACTGACTTCTCAGAAATAGTTGTTCAATTTACAAAGTTAAAACATGTAAAGTAGACATTCAAACAGTGAGACTGTTAACAATTCTGCTCCACGATCTGACAAAAACAGTGATATGGTCATCCATCTTACCCATGCAAATATACATGCAATTAGATCAAAAGGGTATAATTAAACACAACAAAACAGAGCAAAGCAGATCACAAGAAAGCAATGTAATACACAAAAATTTCAAAACTAGACAATCGGAGATATTCACTCTCTATCATATTGACTCTTGTTTTCTTCCAAACAGTTGTCCATATTGTCA
>PVJX010049799.1:0-10921 GCA_004027295.1 Dolichotis patagonum
TTTAAAATAATAGAAACTGGCTCTTATCCATTAAAGAAATAGAAAATACAGAAAATCTTTTGAAACAGAAAATAAAAATTGTTCAAAATCTCATGAAACAACAGTATTTTTAAAAAGTGTATGTATACATATCCTCAATGACATGCAAATTGTATTTTGTTTTTCTTTATTTACCTAAACTTAACCTGTGCTTATTTACCATGTTATAAACTATTACATTAAATATTATTTAAAAATATTTAGATTTTGGTTGGCAAGAAGAATTCAGGTGACTGGTTCCTCTCCCACTATACCAGAGGGAACAAGTGACTAGGGGAACACAAGCCATACAGGAGAACCCTGACTAAGATGAAAACAGTGAACATGAAGGACTAGTAGGGTGGAAAACTCTGAAGCAGCATTAATAGTATGAGAAACAGTTGGTAAGTTAGGCTAACCAGTGTTGTGTTTGGGGAAAAAGATACATGGAATAGAAACAGATTGTTGGGGCTGATCCTTTTATTTATTTATTTATTTATTTATTTTAAAATTTTATTTAATTTTATTTTTATTTATGTTTTTATCTTTATTTTTCAGTGTTATTTATCTTTTATTTCCCCTGTTTTCTAAATGCAGCGTTCCAACCACAGAAATATAGTTCTATCCCCCAAAGCCAGAGGTCAAGTTCAGATAATCCCTTGCTAACTCCTTTATTCTTTCTTTTTTGCCCTTTTTTCTAGTTTCCCAAGCTTGCATGACCATCATGTGTCCTCTAGCCTTGCTTCTACTTCCTTTTCTGCTGTCTTTGTTGTATCCTTTATCCTTTTACAATTTGCACACCACAGGCTAAAACCACACTACCAAGGGGAAAAACTTTGCATATAAGTTCCTAATATATGATTGGTTCTATTACATAAATGTAGATCTTACTTCTATGGTTTAAGGCACAAAACCAATAGTTGTCACATTTGGTCAGTTTCTAGACTGTGTTTGATGCTATTGTTATTACTTTATATGGCTTTAACTAGGATATTATATCTGTTGTAATCAGTTGTTCTCCCTTCTGTAACAATATGGAGATAATAACCTAATTACAGCCAAACATCAAAGGACTTGGGACTGAGTAAAAGAGATACCAACATCCCACTCTTAATTAATTGGGAAAGTAGGACCTTGGGATAGACACAAACCAAGAACCTCTTACACACAAGACAAATCCCTGAAGAACAGAATTTTCCCAGAGAGGCATTGAAATAGCTACCTACTAAAAAATTTAGAAGGATCAGTACAGAAAACAAAATAAAAAATATGTGAAATATGACAAGAAGCAGAAGCAAAATTCAACTCCAGACACCCAGTCCATCAAGAACAAGTCTAGGAGACATTGAGAAAGAGGAAAATGAAAAACACACACCTGAAATTTCTGAAATGATGGCAACCAAAGTAAAAAACAATAACAAATCCATTTATCTACAGAAGAAATCAGATCAGAGAAAATATCTCATGTAAAAATTAAATGACAATCATGATGATGGAATTCTTCAGCAAAATTAATCAAAGAAAAAATAGAGGAGCATAGGAAAACAATGGAAACTTTGAACGACTAATATAGGAAATAAATAGAATGCCTAAAACCGATTCAATCAGATGTCCAGACAATTAAAAATTGCATTGAAAGTTGGTGAAACCGCTTGAACAAAATTGAAAATAGTCTTCCAGGTCTTGAAGACAGGATCATGATTAGGAATTATGAAAGAAAAGATCTCTTATAAATAACAATGGAAAAGGAAATAAAAATTCAACAGCTTCAAAATGATGCCTAACACACACACACACACACACACACACACACACACACACACACACAATATAATACTGATCAAGGTCAAATAAAAAGCAGGAGTTAACACAAATGACATACAAAGACTTTGCAGAAATAAGAGCAGAGAATTTCCCAAGCATGGTAACAGAATATGACATGTAGATAAGTGAGGCATATAGAACTAAAAAATAGCCATGGGCAAAGTAGATATATACACAGACATACAATCATCAAAGTCCAATAAATTCATGTCAAAAAAGGAATACTAAATGATTTTCAAGAGAAGAAACAGATCACTTACAAATCCACACTATTTATTGCTGATGGATTTACTGTTGAATTTTTCAAGGTATTTATAGAAGATATTATGCCAGTACCTCTCAAGCTCTATAGTGAAATTGAAAGTTATGCAATACTCCCCACCTCATTCCTGGAGGCAAGTACTACCTGATATCAAAACCAGAGAAAGGGCCAGGGATTTAGCTCAGTGGCTTAAGTGCCTGCCTGGCAAGCGCGAGGTCATGAGTTCGATCCCTGGTACAAAAAAAAAAAAAACAGAGAAAGACCCAACCAAAAAAAAAAAAAAAAAAAACAGTATTATAGGCCCATCTGCCTAATGAACATAGATGCAAAATTCATTAATAAGATATTAGCAAAGAGTGCTACAGATATAGCTCAGTGGCACAGCACTTGCCTGGCAAGCAGAAGTCCTGAGTTTGATTTCTGGTGCCACAAAATAAAAAAGATACTAGCAAACAGTTTAGCAAATCATCAAGAAGATAATATACCATGAGCAAGTGGGATTCATGTCAGGACTGTAGGGATGTTCAATACATGCAAATCAATAAATGTAATACACCATGTCAACAAAACCAAAAAGAAAAACCACATGATTGTCTCAAAAGATGGAGAAAAGCTTTGGATGAAGTCTGACACTTATGCAGAATAAAAACCCTACAGAAAATTGGAATGCATGGTATTTACCTCAATCTGATAAAAGCTACCTATGACAAGCCAACAGCCATCAACATATAAAATGAAAAAAAAATTGAAAGCTTATAATATAAAATCAAGAACAATAAAGGATGCCTGTTACCACCACTCCTACTCAATATCTTTTTGGAAACACTAACCAGAACAATTAGACAATAGAAAGAAATAAAAGGAATAAGGATAGGAATGAAAGAAGTTAAATAGCTATGTCGTACATTATTCTACATAGAAGACCCCGAAGACTGACCAATGACTTCTAGATTTAATAACCACATTAAGTATCATAGTTAAATACAAAGTCAACACTCAAAAATCAATAGCATTACTTTACACAAACAACAATCTCACTAAAGAGAAATTAGGAAAACCATTCCTTTCACAATAGCACCCCAAAAAATGACATACTTAAAATCAATCTAACAAAGGAAGTGAAATATTTACATATTGACAATTACAATACTTTCAAACAGGTGATCAAAGAAGATATCAGAAAATGGAAAGATACTGTTTGTTCATGAAGAGAAAAAAATCAACTTAGTGAAAATCACCATTCTCCCAAAACTGTTATGCAGATTTAATGCAATCTTGATCAAAATACCATTAGTATAAGTAACTTGATCAGATAAAACATTCCTAAAATTCATTTGGGAAAAGAAGAGAAATGGAATCGCAAAGAAAATCCTGGGCAACAAATGCAAGTCAGTGGGCATCACAATTACTAACCTGAAAATTTAGTATAAAATTAGTGTGATAAAATTAGCATATCAGTGACAAAAAGCAGACCTGAGGATCAGTGGAACAGAAGAAAACATGTATACACAACCTCAGACACCCTCAGCCCTTTATGTTTGACAAAGGGGCCAAACATGTTCACTGGAAGAAAGGTAGCCTCTTTAATAAACGGTGCTGGAAAAACTGGCTCCTTACATGTCAAAGTCTAAAATTAGATTCATGTCTATCTCTATGCACTGAAGTCAAAATGGACCAAAGATCTAAGTATCAAAAAAGAAACACTATATCTACTGAAAGAGAATGCAGGTAGAAATCTTGAACACATAGATACAGACAGAGTTCATGAACAAAATCCATACTGCATGACAAGTGCTTCAAAGAATCAAAAACTGTGGTTTCACCTTATTAAAAAGCTTTTGTGCATCAAAAGAAATCACCAAACTAGTGAAAAGACAACCCCCAGAGTGGGAGAAAATTTTAGTTAATTGTCCATCAGACAAAAGACATGTACATAATGCTTTACATAATTTTAAAAACTCAGATCCCCAAATTCAAAGACACAATCCAGAAATGGGCATCTGAGATGAATACATAGTTCTCAGATGAAGAAATAAAAATGGCAAATACATGTAAAAATGTTCAACCCTATTGGTCATTTGAGAGATGCAAATTAAAACAACATAGATTCCAGAAAGAACAGCCATTGTCAAGAAATCAACCAGTAACAAATGCTAGAGGTGCTGTGGGGGAAAAGGATTCCTTCTTGACAGTTGGTGAGAGTGAAGACTGGTACAACCACTGTGGAAATCAGTATGGAGATTCCTCAAAATGTAGGATTAGAGATCCCATTCAACCCAGCTCTCCCTTTCTGGGTATCTTCCCAGAATAATTAAAAACATTATAAAATAGCGATATATGTGCACTTATGTTTTTAGCAGCATAATTTATAATAGCTAAATCTTGGGGAAAAAAACCAAATGCCCATCAACTTAGGAATAAATGAAAAAGATGCAGTCTTTGTATACCATGGAGTACTAATCATAAAAAGGATAATCTTGAGTCATTTACAGGTAAATGTATACAATTTGAGACCATACTCATAGTGAAATAAATCAGACTCACATGTGCAGACATCATACTGTCTCCCTGGTGTGAGAAATTTAAAGAGTAAATAAGGACAATAATGTTCAATAGATATTGTGAAATGGGAAGTAATTTTTAGGATAAATGAAGTAGGATGTGAGAAATGGGTAAAGGAAAAAAATGCAAGTTAGGTATGCTATTAGTGAGTCTTATTTTATTGAAAAGGAATGTTTGTGGTAATACCAATTGAAGAAAATTTTCTGCTCATATCTTTTATTCTGAGTAACTACATTGAAGATGACAATATGAAATATGTTAACTATTTTTATTCTATTATTTCATTATGAATTTTGGCATTACTTTCCTTTAATACAATGATTAGTGTAAATAATTTAGAAATAATTTTCTAAATGATCACATTTTAAAAAATTGACATGATGATTATTCGTATTTGTAGTTTACAATATATTGATTTGATTTAGATATACATTATTTAATGGGCAAATCTGGCTAATTAGTGTATTATCACATCATATATTTATTATTTCCTTGTGTTATGAGCATTCCCAACCCTTTTTTCTAGCTGTTTTAGAATATACAGTTCATTATTAACTTAGACCCCCTACAGTATAATAAAACACTAGAAAGTATTCTCCTTATCTACTCATAGCCCTCTTTCCATTGCCAAACTTCCCTTGATCCTCCCTTCTTCCCATTTTTACTTTTATTTATTTGGTTTATTGGTGGTACCAGGGATTAAACTCATGACTTTGTGCTTGCCAGGCAGGTGCTTACACCACTGAGCTAAATCTCCGGCCCCCATTTCAACTTTTAG
Organism: Dolichotis patagonum; assembly: GCA_004027295.1. Taxonomy (NCBI): domain Eukaryota; kingdom Metazoa; phylum Chordata; class Mammalia; order Rodentia; family Caviidae; genus Dolichotis; species Dolichotis patagonum. Next base: position 5,445 of record PVJX010049799.1, read on the forward strand.
ATAGTCACTTTTCTATGCTGTACTCCAGTGTGGTATCTCTCTTTAGATTCTACATAGGAATGAGATCATAGAGTGCTTAAATTTCCGTGTCTTACTTTGCTTGACATAACATTCTCTGGGTGCATACATGTTATAACAAATGATTATTATCTATCTTTTTATAGTTAGATCATATTTAATTTAGTATATTCCACATTTTCTGTATCCACCATTTCATTACAGGATATTTATGTTGATTTTGAAATCATTACTATTCTGAGTAGTGCTGCAATGAACATGGGTGTGTAACTTCAATATTCTGATTTCAATCCAGTTGCATAAATGTCCAATAATGAGATTATTTAATCACATAGTAGATCTGGTTCTTTTCCAAAATTACTACACTAATTTACATTGCCACCCACCATTTATTAGATTTCTCATTTCTCTGCCCTCACCAGCACTTGCTATTTCTTGTCTTTTTTGACAATAGCTCCCTTACTGGGGTGAGATGACATGTTGTGGTTTTGATTTGATTTCCTTTATTATCTGCAGTTTCAAACTTCTTTTCCTGTTTGTTGTTCATCTAAACATTTTCTTTTGAGAAATATCTATTTAGGTCTATTGTCCATTTTAATAGTAATAATTTGAGATTTTTCTTACCAAGTTGCTTGAGTTCCTTATGTATTCTTTATATAAATTCTTTCTGATATGCATAGTTTGAAATATTTTCTCTCATTATGTAGGATTGATTTCCACTCTGTTTAATATTTCCTTTGCTGTATGGAAGCCTTTCAGGTTATTTTCAATGTAATTGCATTTTAATATTTTTGTCACTGTTGTTCCATGTATATCTGAACTGAAATCCAAAAATTCTGGTCTACAGAAATACAGCATTTCTCTGTATTTCTCCTAGTAGTCTGATAGTTTGCAGACTTACATTTATGAGGTTAATGTGGCTTGAATTGATTTTTAACTGTTGAAAAACAAGTTTCTAGTTTTATTTTTTCCACCTATGGATATCCACAATTCTCAGCATTATGTATTGGGAAGACTGCATTTACCAAAATATATGCTCTTGGTATATATGAAATGTCAGGTGGCTGTGAATCTAAGGATTTATTTTTTGGTTCTATATTCTGTTTAATTAGTCCATTTGTCTGTTTTGGCTATACTATGCCATTTTATTTCTTACAGCTTTTTAGTATGTTATGAAGTCAAGTAGAATGATGCCAATTTTGTTCCTTTTGCTCAAGGTTGTTTTCATTATTCAGGATCTTTTTTGATCCTCAAAAAATTTTAGCACTGTATTTTTCATTTTGGTAAAGAATGTCACTGATGGTATTGTGGCAATTGCATAGAATATGTAGATTACTTAGTGTTGTACAGATATTTTATCAATGCTGATTCTTTAATACATGAACAGTGAACATTCTTGAACTTCTTTGTGTTCTCTTTTTTTTAATAAGTTTTAGTTTTCACTGTAGATGTCTTTTACTTTCTTTGCTAAATTTATTCCCCTAGGCTCTTTAGTTTTTATAGCTATTGTAAATGGGATTTCATTCTTGATTTCTTTGTCAGCTTGTTTGCTATTGTGATGCAGAAAAGCCACTGATTTTGTATGGCATTCTTATGTCCTGCAACTTTACTGAATTCATTCTTTAATTCTGATAGAATTTTGGTTCAGTCTTTAGAGTTTTCCATGCATAAGGTCATGTCATCTTCAAACAATGACTATTTAACTTTCTCATTTCATATATATATATATATATATATATATATATATATATATATATATGGCTTTTACTTTTTATCTTCCATAATTATATGGACTAGATTTTCATTATTATATTGAATAAAAGAGTCAAGAGTAAATGCCCTTACTTTGTAAGACTAATGTAGTGGTTATAATTATCTCAACCTTTGCTTGCTTTGGAAATACTTTATTTCTTCCTAACTTCTAAAGCGTTGTGTTGCTGGTTGGTATAGTTGGGATAATGCTTTGAGTGTCCCATAATGTTCCACGATTGAAGTCTTGGCATACAAGTTAGCACTAATGGGTGATGGTGAATATTTTAAGAGGTGGGATGAAGTGATAAGTCTTCAGGTAACTGGACATTAGCCCTAAAAATGAATTCTTATACCTTACTCATCATTACTTCTTTCTGCTTTGTTTTTATGATATCACTTTGTTCCTGTTTTCCCCAGAATATGCAACCATTCACAACGCTAGTCAAAACTGACGCAATTCAGGTATCATAAGTTTGTACCAACAAAGCTGTTGTTATATAAATCCTTTTGCTTTATTAGATATATTTATTCATGTATTTTCCTTTTGTTTCCTTTATAATTCTTTTTGACTTTGACTTTTGACATCTTGATTATTTTATACCTCAGAGAGCATCTTATTGTTGGAATCTTACTGGAGCTCTATAGTGTTGTGGGTTTAGATAGCCCTATGTCTCCAGAAAGGTTTCAGTTATTATCATATTAAATAGCCTTTCTGTGCCATTGTCTGTTTTCGTCTGCTAGAGTCCCCATTTTTTCCCTTAATTTTGTTGCATAGGCCTATAGGGCTTCTTCACTCTTTAATGATTTTATTTACTTTTCTGTCCCACTGAATGTGTCATTTCAAAGGAATTTCCTTCAGGTTTAGAATTTACTTTAGTCTGCTGTTGATTCTCTCAAGTATACTTTATGTCATGCATTACATTCTTCAGCTTCCAGATTTGTATTTTTTACAGCTATCTCTTTTTATCTCATTCATGCCATGAATTATTCTGATTTCATTAAACAGTTTATCTGTATGCTCTTGTATCTCGCTTAGTCTTCTTAGATCACTGTTTTTTATTCTGTTTCAGAAAATTTAATAAGGTATTTTATGTGGGGGTCAGTTTCAGGAGAGTTTTGTTGGTTTTTCTCAGGTTTCTTGCATGCTTATGTTGATATTTGGGTATGTAGTGAAGTATCCATGTCTTCCAAATTTTTGGTGAACTTTTATCAGAAAAAATTTTACCTAAGATTTTAGATGTATCCTTCTGTGTCAGATATGGAGAATACTGGTTTTAGTTCTACAAAGAGGCTACTGTATAGACTCAGTGCTATTTCTCCAATAAAAATAAACAACAGCAATGCCTCTGAGTGCCTCACTGGCTCAGTTTTTGAGAGGATGTGCAGCTATTCTTCTGGGTTTGTAATGATTTTCCTATTAATACTGAGAGTACTATGTGCATCAGATGGATAGGAGCTGCCTTCTAATAGGTTAATTTGTGGCCTCATAGTAAAAGTCAGATTGGGGTCTAAATGGATTATGCTGGGTAATGGACTACTCCTGCTTTCTGTGGTGAGTACAAAGTAATCACCACAACTCTCTATGGAAGCTCTCTCCAGGTGGTTCCAGGTGTCTTCCTGAAAGAGTTAAGGTCATATCACAGTGATACAAACATACCTATGTTTGTAACAGCACATAATATAGACAAATATAACCAAATATTGGTTGTAATATAACCAAATATTGCATGCCTGTAGTTTTCATGGCATTTTCTAGATACCTCTTGCTTACATTTTTGTTTTGAGGAGAAATTCATCTTGGATATAAGTTCTTCCCAATTATGGAGATGGAGTGGTAGAAACAGAAGGCTACATTCTCATCTACAGATAGATATCCAAAATTGATGAGCTGAAGTAAGTCCCAAATGCTGTCATTATTCATTACACTGCTTAGTCCCCCTTGTTGAAACATGATTGTTTTCATAATATTTTCTTTCTTTTGTGTGATGGAGATGGGCATTGTGCTCCTTTAGGTAACTATCTTGGTACATCTCTGAAAATATGCTTTTTCCCCAACAGCACTATTTTGATATATTATTAATTCTTTACTATTATGCCAGTAATAAAAAAATATTAACTTTAAATGACTGGCATATCTATATATATATCATATCATATCTTGATTATTTTTAATTGCCCTTCTCATACTTGCCACTTCCCCTTTTTCCTTAAAGACTTCTCACCTACAGAGCACAACTCCCAGCTTTCTATTATTATTCTTGTATTTTTATTTTTAAAATATTTATATTTTTTGGTCTCTTATAGGAAAGTAACCATACAATATTTAACCTTCTGTGTCTGGTTTTTTTCACTTGATGTTATGTTCTCAAGGTCATTCCATTTTCCTACACATGGCTCAGATTTATTCTTCCTTATGAGTGAGTACTACTCCAGTATGTATATACTACGTACCATGCTTTTGTCCATTCATGTCTTGATGGGAATGTAGATTAGACTGTATTTTACCTATTGTGAATTGTGCTGTCACAAACATAGGTATGTCTGTATCATTGTGATATAATGACCTTAACTCTTTCAGGAAGACACCTGGAAAAGGTATGCCTGTGATAAATGGAATTTGTATTCTTAGTTTTTGAAGAATTTTTGTACTAATTTTGATAGTGTCTAGACTAGATTACATTTCAAGCAACAATGAAGAAATGTTCACTTTTCTCCATAAGTTGGCCTGAACTTGTCGTTCCTTAGTCCTTGATGATAGCAATAATAACATTCTTTTTTATGTGTGCTGAAAATTGAACTCAGGACCTTTTGTTTGCCAGGCAGGCACTTAGTCCACTAAGCTACATCTCCAGCCTATACTAGCACTGCTATGTGAGAAAGATGAAATATTAGTGATGATCTGATTTGCATTTACCTAATAGTCAATGATGCTGAACATTTTTTCTTGTTTATATTGGCTATTTGTACTTCTCTTGAGAAGTGTCTATTCTAACAGACTATATTTGACTATATTTTTATTATGTCTTTTATTTAGGGTTTTGGAAAAGGAAAAGGAAGAAAGTAGTATAGAAAACCAAAAAAAAAGTAAAAACAGTGCTGTGGTTTTAATCTAAAATACCCCACAAATGTTCCATGTGTTCGGGAGGTGATTGGGTCATTAAGATGTTGCCAGGCCTGGTGGCACTCACTTGTAATCCCCAGAACTCCTAAGGCTGAGGCACGAAGATAGCTGTGAATTCAAGGCCAACTTGGGCTATAGGAGTGAGTTCAAATTCAGCCTGCACTACATACTGAGACCTGTCTCAAAAGCAAGCAAGAGAACAAACACCCCCAAAAGATACTGGGTTGTACTGAGCAGTGGAGTAATTCATTGATGAGTTTAGCAGCTGTATGTGCTGTGAGGATGTAGGGTTTGATTGCATACAAGTCACTGGCAGTGTGACATGGAAGGTCATATTCTTGTCTTTGATTCCTCCCTTCTCTCTCTTCTCTTTGCTTTCTGGCCATCATGTGTGAGCAGCTTCCCTCTGCTATGCTGTTCTGCCATGCCATTTTGTATAGTTGACATTGATGCTATTTTTTTACAGCTATAGTGAATGCAAAAGGAAAAGGAGTTTGAAGGCTGATGTATGGAGGTGGGAAAAAGGAAAAATATGGAAGCAGGTAAGAGTGGAGATAGAAGGAAGCTGTGAAATATTAAAACCGAG
>PVJX010049800.1:0-10920 GCA_004027295.1 Dolichotis patagonum
GACCTTCCTTTAATTTGTAGGATATTTGATCCACTGAAACAGAGGCTGTAAGGAAATGGGGCCCTAGATGATGTCCCAGATGTAGGAAAATCTCAGATGCTGTTATAAAAGAAGCCTAACCTTTGTTCTGCTTGTGCTAGAAAGCCACTGAAAATTTCAGAGGCAAGGTTAACAGATCCCATTCCCAGTCCAGTGACATCTCTGGAAACAGCACAGAGGATGAGTTAGAGGCTGAGCAGAAGCAAACCTTTGAGGTAACTCTGGCAGTAATCCAAAGGGAGATGATGCAGGCTCATCTGAGGACTGAGAAGACAGAGCATGCTGAGACAAGGGAGGGAAACAGAGGACATGAGGGGTGGGTAACCTTGTGCCACATCCTGGTTGTTTGCAGTGCAGACAGTTCCCACGCCGTGTGCTGGGGGAGTGTCTGCACCCTCATGGGCTGAATGACACGGGGAACAGGCCAGGAGGCACAGCTTCCTTATCACTATGATGCCTGGGTTTTTGTCTGCACAATGCTCAGGCCAGTGCTCCACAGCTGGGCGCTGAGCCCGGAGCCACCTGCCTCTGTGACAGCACCAAGTAGGGTGGATGCATAGGTCAGGGAAGGCTCTTCCTCTGCTTCATGGTCACCATCATAAGTCTCTTCAGAAAGCACTGAGGTCACAGGGTTGGAAGAGGTGTTGGGCTGAAAGACAAAGACCAGCCTCACCCTTAGCCAGCCTTCCAGTTTTCTCTGGGCCACTTAAGCCCTTCAGTAGCAGGGTTTCTCATGACTTCATTTTCAAGCAACAAGAGATTACTCACTCCCAAACTAAAGAGAGAGAGCATACCACACTGAAAATTTTCTCTGCTGGATCTGTGTCTTTCTCACAATCTGGGATGAGGGAAACTACAAACCACAGGAAGAGAAAGCAGTTTTTCCATCTTATACTGAGGTGAGTCAGGGTCTGAATCGTGAAAGGAAGTGCAGCTCTCAAGCTAAAGAGACACTGCTGAACATTTTCCCTTTTTTGTTAACATATGTTTGCAACACTAATGAATGCATTTGTCTTGAGGAATTATAGATCTAATCATAGATATAGATGATATAGATATAGATATAGATATAGATATAGATATAGATATAGATATAGATATAGATATAGATATAGATATAGATATAGATAGATATCTATATCTATATCTATATCTATATCTATATCTATATCTATATCTATATCTATATATATATATATATATATATATATATATATCACATTCTGATCTCTTTACCTCCCTTTCCTTTCTCCTCCATGCTGTTGACCCCATCTCCAGATTCCCTTCACAGCTAAGCAAAGTCAACTTCTCTGCTCCTTCTCATCTGTTCCTCATTTTGCTTTTTAAATTATTCATATTGTGGGTTTCTCATGTAAGACAAACCATGCATATCCAACTTTATGTATCTCACTTGTGTCACTTAGAATTATGATCTCAAGTTGCATCCATATTCTTATAAATGACTCAAATTTATTCTTCTTTATGGCTGAGTAGTGTCCTAATGAGCCACTAATAAACATTTATAAGAAAGGAAAGAAGAGAATCTGTCTTTAGCTGACTGCCTGCATCACTGGCATTGCCTCGCAACCCATCCCCTTTCTCCTGCATGCAAGGCTGGGCTGCAGTCCTCATGAACACTGCCATTTCTCACCATCTTCATATCTTCTTTCTGTTAAGCTCCATCACTATCCTGACCCTTGAGTATCCATGAAATGAAATTTACACACTGATAAAAGGAAGAGTCACCACTCACATGACAAAGATTGTGAAAGGTCACAGAACATCAATGACCTAAAAGTCTACAGTAGTTGAGAGAGGAGATGGAAGGGGTAATGGGAACTAGCACTGAAGAGTTGTCAAATTCTGTGAAGAGTTCCATACACTAATTGTTGTTGGATTTATGAGTTCTGCTATAGATAGGCAGTGGACTACAGTATTTATCCTAGAAAGAGAAGCCAGAAGAAATTCATCTCACTTCTCTGTTATTGATGTTCTTCATGTCTTTGGAAAATCATCTTGCTCCTCTCATGTGTGTTTTTCATATTACTTATGAAAGAATAATAATATCTTCATCTTGAATCTTAGAGGGATGCTGTGAGAACTTAACGTATTTAAGGCTGCAGTTGCTTTTAAGGCTGTAATATGCTGATTAAATGGCTTCCAATCATGTTGTAAATGAATGTTTATTCAATTCAATGTATTTTAAGCCATACAAACAACATGGAAAGGGAATAAAACCAGAGCTTCTATGATTCATGAAAGTGTAATTACCCTAGAACAGCTCACACAAAGACATTCCTAACATCTGCTTCGTTGATACCATCTATGGGTGGGTTTTAGCAGAATTTATGGACACTCAGCAAGTACAGTAAGAAATTAAATGATCTAGTCCAACCCACAGCTGGTTGTGATGAAGGAACTAAGGCATTAGAATTCAGCGATTTTTCCCAAGGATCTCAAACAGTGACAAAGCAGATGATTATGCATGGTCCATTTCTTCAGAACCGCAGACCCCTGCATGATTTCACTGTCTCAGTAGCTGGTAATAGTACTTCCTTCACAGGTGTGTGTGGAGAAGAAATAGCATCCAATGGACGTCAGAAACCATACCATGGAATTTATATTTTGTGGACTTACCCAGTCTCCAGAGGTGAGCTTACTCTTATTTTTTTAAATTTATCTATGGTTTACATGGCAATGGTGTTAGCAAATGTGGCCATCATGGTGACAGTGACCTGTGACTGCCACCTTCACAACCCCATATACTTTCTGCTCCACAACCTTTCTGTCTTGGACATATGCTTCTCCTCTGTCACTGCAACCAAGGTTCTCATAGACCTTCTTGCAAGGAAAAAGACCACCTCCTTCCATGGCTGAAGCACCCAGATGTTCTTCTTCCACTTCTTTGGTGGTGCAGACATTTTTTTCTCTCTCAGTTATGATCTTTGACCACTACATAGTATTCTGCCAGCTCCTGCACTATGTGACCATCATGAGCAAGGGGCAGTGCATTGCCCTAATCTCAGCCTCCTGGCTGGGTGGCTTTGTCCACTCTGTCATGCAGATTGGCCTCTTTCTCCTGCTCCCTTTCTGTGGGCTCAATATTCTTGACACTTTCTACCTCGATGTCCCGCAGGTCCTCAAACACACCTTCATTTAACATTGTCACCCTGGAGATACTCATGATTTCCAATAATGGACTGGTCACCACACTATAGTTTATCTTCCTGCTCATGTCCTACATGGTCATCCTGATGATGGCTGAGGTCACACACAGGCAAGGGCAGGAAGAAAACCATCACCACCTGCACTAAACACATCCTGGTGGTGACCATGCACTTTTTGCCCTGCATCTAAATCTATGCCTGACCCTTCACCGCCCTCCCGGCAGATAAGCCCATCCATGTCACCTTCAGGATCATTATCCCTGTCCTGAACCTCATGATATACACCCTGCAGAACTAGGAGATGAAGTCAGTCATGTGGAGACTGAAGAAAAGGTTCACTATTCCAGGAGAAAAAGTTCATCTTCTCCAGGAGAATAACCTTATTTATTGATTACTGGTGAGATGGAAGCATAAAATGAAATTATTTTCCTATAATATAGGTTTTGAAATGTTGGAACTCACCCATGTACAGACAATTAACTATAACATGACAGCAAAGATGCAAAGCACCAGTGATTTGCAGCACTGTTTGTTTTGTTTTGTTTTGTTTTTAAAGAACATTAGCAGCAAGCTGAGCAGAAAGGATACATTCCTTCTAGAGCAACTGATAACAAGCAGGAAACAAATGTGATGTGTAAATGCAGTTTTGGAGTAAAGGATCGTGCTGTGATGTTCAGACATGCAGCAGGCAACAGGAACATCTGTCTCAACATAGCAAGACTCCAGGAGGGAGGTCTCAGTTCATCCATAGTTGTCACATGACTGTTAAGGACCTACTGTGCACTAATGCGGTTAGAAAACAGTCCCTGTAAATTAAAAAAAAAAACAAAGATACAGGAAATAACAATTCAACAGTTGCAAGATGATGCAAGGAAAAGTAACATAAGATTGATAGGCGTACAGGAGAAAGGTTAGAACAAATGCTATCAAAAAACTGTTTACAGAAATGTATCAGAAAATGTCCCAAACATGGGAAAGGAAACTGACATACAGATCAATTAAGCACATAGAACTCAAAATAACCACAACAAAAATAAATCTATACCCAGGCATATAATAATCAACATCTCAGAAATTCAACATAACAACAGAATATTAAAATCTGTTAGAGAAAAGAGACAGATCACCTACAAAGGAAAGCCCATCAGAATCATACCAGACTTCTCAATACAAACAATGAGGTCAAAAAGAGCACTGAGTAAAGTATTTCAGATCCTAAAGAAAAATGACTTCCAACCCAGTTTGATATTCACTGCTAAACTGTAATTTAAAATCAATGGATAAATAAGATACATCCACAACAAAGAACAGATGAAGAACGTAATGACACCAAACCAACCCATCAAGAAATCCTGAAAAATATTCTATATCGACAGAGACATGGACCAAGAACACCAACCAAAAAATGCCACTAAGCAGGGAAGACTATTAAAGAGAGGGGAAAGGTAAAGAACAACAGCAGGGAGATAATGACAAAAATTCACAAATCTATATCAGTTATAACCATTAATGTAAATTACTTCAATGCACCATTTAAAAGAAACAGACTGCCAGAATGAATCAAGAAACAACATCCAACCATATGCTGCATACAAGAAACCTATCTAACACAAAGGGAAATTCATAGACTGAAATTAAAAGGATGGAAAACAATACTTCATGCAAGAGGAGACACCCCCCCCAAAAAAAGCAGGGGTAGGTGTACTGTTTACAGAAAATGTGAACTTCACACAAAGAATGATCACAAGAGATAAATAAGGTCACTACATACTAGTTTGGGGAAAACTTCAAGAGGAAGAGATAATGATCCTAAACATATGTGCACCAAATATGGGAGCACCCAACTATATAAAACTAATATTAATCAAAAAGAAAAATCAAATAAGCAATACCACAATGATAACAGGAGACTTTAGCATCCCTCTGACACAAAGAGTTAGATCAACTAGACAGAAAGTCAGCAAACAAATAAAAGAATTGAATCAAACTTGTGAACAAATGGACTTACTAGACATGTGCAGAGTATCCTACCTAACAACATGAGAATATATATTCCTCTCATCTGCACAGGAAACATTCTCTAAGATAGACCACATATTAGCCCATAGGACATGTTTAAGTAAAGGCAAAAGAATTGAAATTATCTCATGCATATTATCTGATCATAGTGGTATAAAACTGCAAATTGATTATAAACAAACTGAAAAAACTTCATAAATGCATAGGAAGTAAGTAATACAATCCTAAATAATCAACAGATCATAGAACAAATTGAAGAAGAAATTAAACAATATCTACAAGTAAATGAAAATACCAATACATCTTACCAAACTTGTGGGGTGAAAGGAAAGCAGTACTCAGAATGAAATTTAGTGTGGTGAATTCCCACATCAGGAGAACAGAATCAGCACAAATAACCAACCTGACCTACACCTCAAACATCTAGAAAAAGAAGAGCAAGTCAAGGCCAAAGCCAAAAGAAGGGAGGAAATTAAGAAGATCAAAACACAAATAAATGCAGTACAGACTAAGAAACAATACAAAGAATCAATGAATTAAATAGTTGATTCTTTGAAAGAATAAATAAAATAGGTAATCCTGTAACCAACCTTATTTTAAAAAGGAAAGAAAAACATCAAATTCATGCAACAAGGAATGAGAAGGGTAAAATCACTACTCACCCTGTGGAAATAGAGAAGAGCATCAATACCTACTTCAAAAATATTTATTCTCATAGGTTTGGTAACACAGAAGAAATGGATAAATTCCTGGAAACATATGAATTACAAAGCTTGAATCAAGAAGATGTACAATTGCTGAATAACCCAATTTCACTTAATGAAATTGAAAATGAAATAGGAACATTACAAACAAACAAAAGCCAAGTTCCTCATGGATTCACAGCTGAATTTTATAAAAAATTCAAGGAAGACTTAATGCCAACACTCTGCAAACCCTTCAATGAAATCAAAAGGGAAGCAATTTTCCCAAGTCATATATACAAGCAAGCATTTCCCTAATACCAAAACCAGAGAAAGATCCAACCAAAAAAGAGAACTACAGGCCAATCTCCCTAATGAATACATATACAAAAATCCTCAGTAACCAAGTAGGATTCAACCCAGTATGCAGGAATGATTCAAACCTACAAAACTCAAGAAGTGTAATACATCATCTCAATTGAGTCAAAGATATGAAGTGTTTGATCATCTCAATAGATGCAGAAAAAGCTTTTGATAAAGTCCAACACATATTCATGATAAGAACCTTACAAAAAATTGGAACAGGTGGATTTTTATCTCAATCTGATAAAAGCCACCTATGACAAACCAACAGCCAGTATCTTAAATGGTCAAAAACAGAAGCCTTTCATTCTTAAAGTAGGAAAAAGACAAGACTGCCTGCTATCACCATTCCTATTCAGTATAGTTCTGACTATATTATCCAGAGCAATTAGACAAGAGAGAGAAATAAAAGGAATAAAGATAAGAAAACAAGAGGTTAAACTATCATTATTTGAAGATGATTTGATACTCTATACAGAAGACTCCCAAAACTCCATTGAAAGACTTCTACATGTAATAACCAAATACAGTAGTGTAGATGGATACAAAGTCAACACTGAAAAATCAATAGCATTCATCTACACAAACAACAAACTCACTGAGAGGGAAATAAGTGAAACCACACCCTTCACAGTAACATCTAAAAAATGAAATATTTGGGAGTCAATCTAACAAAGGAAGTAAAAGATCTGTACAGCAAAAATTACAGTATTGTGAAAAAGCAATGAAAGAGGATCTCAGAAAATGAAAAGTCATTCCTTATTCATGGATAGGAAGATGAAACATTGTGAAAAGGGCCATTCTCTCAAAATTGTTTTACAGATTTAATATAATTCCAATCATAATACCATTAGCATACCTCACAGATCCAGAGAAATAACTCTTAAAATTCAACTTGAACTACAAGAGACCTAGAATAACAAAGACAATTCTGGGCAACAAAGACAATGCAGGAAGCATCACGATCACTGACTTGAAGTTATACTCCAATGCTACCATGATAAAATCACCATGGTACAGGAATATAAATAGACTTGAAGATCAAGGAGTAGATTAGAAGATACAACTACAACTACAAAGACACTCAGCTATGTTATCTTTGACAAATGGGCCAAAAATGTTCCCTGGAAGAAAGACAGCATGTTTAATAAGTAGTACTTAAAAAAACTGGTTCTCCATATTCTGAAAACTAAAACTAGACCCAAGTCTATCACTATGCAATAAACTAAAGTGAAAATGGATCAAAAATCTAAATATTTAAATATAAACACTAAATCTGCTGGAAGGCAAAGTAGATAGAAATTTTGAAAACATAGAGGTGGGCAGAGAATTCATGAACAAAAATCAAACTGCACTGGAAATACTTGTCAGAAACAACAATTGGGATCTCATCTTATTAAAATGTCTTTGCATGTAAAAAGAAACCTCCAACAGAGTGAAAAGAAAACCCATGAATTGGAAAGGTATCTTAGTCAACTATCCCTAAGACAAAGGACTTCTATCTAGAATATACAAGAGTTTAGAAATATCAGGCACCTAAAATGAAGCACACAATCCAAAAATGGGCATCTAAGATGAATACACACTTCTCAGCTGAGGAAATATAAATGGAAAATAAATACATGGAATAACTTTCTACATCATTGGTCAGTCAAGAAATGAAAATTAAAACCACACTGAGATTCCATCTCACTGCAGAAAAAAATGGTCAGGATCAAGAAATCCACCAATAACAAATGCTAAGAAGGCTGTGGGGGAAAAGGAATTCTTCTGCACTGTTGATGGGAGTGTAGGCTGCTGCATCCACTATGGAAATCAGCATAGAGTTTCCTCAAAAAACTGGTATTGGAGGTCCCATTTGACTCAGCTATTCCACATCATGCCACAGTGATATATGGGCACCCGTGTTTATAGCAGCAATTTTATAATAGCTAAATCTTAGAAACAAACCAAAGGTCCATCAACTAAGGAAAGGATAAAAAGCACATGGTATTGGGAGTTTCCAAAGATGGTGGACCAGTAGGTAGCCGGATAGGGATCCTCTCTGAGAAAGACAGCTCAAATGCCAGAATAGAACACCCTGGAGAGACCCAAACAGAGGGAGTTGGAGTCTCTCAACCCAGGAAGAAACTAAAGTGAAAAAAACTGCTTGACTATGAGGTCCTGGGGCTACCATTAGAGAAGCTAAGATCAGCTAACATGGAGCTCTTTGCTGAGCTGCCTGAATTCCTGCCTGAGACCAACCTGACTGACCAAACTGCGTGCCGATGGGACTGGCTTGAGCAGCCTGGAGCATGGAGCTGAACAGCCCTGTGTGCGGCTCACCCAGAACTGGTCCTGCACATGACCCATCCATGAATTTGCCTCAGTCGTGCTGGGGTCAGAGGTCAGGGAGCCCAGAAGTTCTCAAGGACCAGTTCTCAACAACCAGTGAGTGATGGGAATAAGACCCTCCCATGGGAAAGGGACAACCGACTGGATGACAGGTTGGATTTGGGCAAGGCAGCAATAACTCCATAAGAAAGAGGCTTCAATTGGTTGCTCCCCTCACTGAGCAGATTGGTGGGAACTGCTTGGACTGGGATGTGCCCCTGGCCGGGACTCAGTGAGTCACTACAAATTAATTCTCTGAGCACGGCGCACACTGAAGCAGTGAAGGCCCGCAAAGGATGACTGACTGGGAGGGGAGGAGCCAGCGCACTGCTTGAACTTCAATCTCTGATAGCAGACTTCAGAGGGCAGAAGCCCCTAGCCTGTGTGCTCCAGAAGAACCTTAACCAACAAGAAAAGGGGCTGGGAACTACACTATACACTTGTATGGAAGGAACCAAAAACATGGCGAGAGAGAGAAATATGAAAAAAACCCAGCCCCCAACCCTGAGAATATTGATCCAGGAGAGGTAAATACAAAAGAGATTGAGGGCAGCAAACATGCAACATCAAACACAGCATCAGTGGACATAAAGAGATATCTTTGGGACCTCATAAATGAGATCAAAACTGAAATATTAATCTAATTAAACAAGAGCTAAGTAGATTAATAAAAGAAAGCTGGGTACCTCTTAAGAAGACAAACAGAAGAATGGAGGAACACAAAATGAGAGAAACGTTTAATGAAGAATATTTTTAAAAACCCAAGAATTCATGAAGCAGATTCAAACAGATTATCAGGAAATTAAAGACTCCATAGAAACTTGGCAAAATTGCTTGAAAGAAACCAAAGATAGACTATCAAAAATTTAACACAGGTTTGCAATGTGTGACCATGAAAGGGAAGATCTCTTAAAAATAACAAGGGAGCAGGCAGTAGATATACAAAGACTGGAAGATGACAAGAGGATCTATAACTTAAGAATAAAGAATGTGAATGAAGAAGCAGGAATCAAACCAGAGGAATTACAAAGGCTATTCACAGAAATTATTAAGGAAAATTTCCCAAGCATAGAAAAAGGAAATGATATGCAGATGTACAAAGCACACAGAACTTCAACCACCTACAACCAAAAGAGAGCTACACCTAGACACATAATAATCAAGATCCCAGAAATTCAATTGAAGAACAGAATATTAAAAGCCATCAGAGAAAAGAAAGAGATCACCTATAAAGAAAAACATATCAAAATCACAGCTACTTGACACAGACCATCAAGTTAAGAAGAGCTTGAAGTGAAGTAAGTCAAGCCCTGAAGGAGAGAAACTTCCAGCCCAAATTGATGTATCTTGAAAAACTCTCTCTGGAAATTAATGGAGAACAAGATGCTTCCATGACAAAGAGGAACTGGGAGAATTTGTGACCACCAATCCAACCCTACAAAAAATATTGAAGGACATTTTAGAGAGAGAGAAAATGAATATGAGCATTTCAGGAACAGTGGAAGAGAGGCCTCAGTGCAAAAGGCAGACAGTGGAGTGGAACAGAAAAATAGACAGCCAATGGCAGAAAAATATAATAGTAGAAATAAGGCAGAGAAGATTGGCTGTAATCTGTAGTATAGATGGCTTTGAGATATTAACAGAGAGAAACACAGAAAGAGTAGATCACAAGATAGGGTCCATTGAGATGTTCTACATAGAGAGGCAGTGGGACCCAAAATAAGCAGTGCACACTATGGGACTCAGGGGAGAAATTGTCTAAAAAAGGAAGGCAGAGGATATTGTTAATAGGATAATGATTTGAAATCTGCATTATTCTCATCACTCTGCTTAGATGGATTACATGCTGTTCCAGTTTGTCTACTTACACTAGACTTGAGGACATGGTCAGCTATCCCAAAAATAAGAGGACATATTATGGTAATCATCCCTAATTTCCTGTCTACTTAATCTGAAGCCTTGTATAACTTATACTGTCTTATTATGAGTGATCTTATTTGAATCTGGTTTGTTAGATTGCTACTTTGTATTGACTGATTTTATTTAAATCTGTTATTTTTGATAGTATCAGGTCTAAGAGTATAGACAACTATACTGAAGATGACAAGATTCACTAAGATACCCACTCTGGTTTGATTATTACTTGCTTTTGAAGTCTTATAATGTCTCCAATGCTTCATTTTTATTAATGTTGTTATACACTGCTGAGACACCATGGTAACCATTGTAGATCACCTTGTATTGTGGTTTTATATGACTTTTTGCTTCATGCTTTT
>PVJX010049801.1:0-10920 GCA_004027295.1 Dolichotis patagonum
GCCACTCCTGCTTTTTTTTTGGTTTCCTGTTGCATGAAGTATTGTTTTCCATCCCTTGACTTTCAGTCTATGAGTGTCCTTTTGGGTTAGATGGGTTTCTTGTAGACAGCATATGGTTGGATGTTGTTTCTTGATCCATTCTGCCAGTCTGTTTCTTTTGATTGGCAAGTTGAGGCCATTTACATTAATGGTTGTAACTATTATATATTCATTTATTTTTGACATGTTATCTTTCTGCTGTTGTGTCTTTAGCTTTCCATTCTCTTAATTGTCTGCCTTGCTTGGTGGTTTTATCCCGTGTGTATCTAGAATGTCTTTCAGTATTCTTTGTAAGTTTGGTTTGGTGTTCATGAAGTTCTTCAGCTGTTCTTTGTCATGGAAGTATCTTATTTCTCCATCCATTTTGAAGGACAGTTTTACAGGGTATGTCAGTCTGGGTTGGAAGTGGTTTTCCTTTAGGATCTGAAATACTTCACTCCATGCTCTTCTTGACTTCATTGTTTGTGTTGAGAAGTCTGCCATGATTCTGATAGGTTTTCCTTTATAGGTGATCTCTCTTTTCTCTCTAACAGTTTTTAGTATTCTATTCTTATGTTGGATTTCTGGGATGGTGATTATTATGTGTCTAGGTGTAGTTTTATTTTGGTTATGGCTGTTTGGAATTCTATATGCTTCACTCATCCAGATGTCTGTTTCTCTTCTCATGTTTGGGAAATTTTCAGCTATTACTTCTGTAAATATCCTCTTGATATCATTTGGGCTTTCCCCTTCTTTTTCATTTATCCCTATTAATCTTTGTTATTTTTCTTTGCATCATCTTGCAGTTGTTGAAATGTTAATTCCTGATTCTTTGTTATTTTTAAAAGGTCTTATCTTGCCTGCTCAGTAGCTGCAATCTTATCTTCGAGGTCTGAAATTCTATCTTCAGTTTCATTGAGGTGGTTTTTACAGCTTTCAATAGAATTTTTGATTTCCTGTATATCTCTTTGAATCTGCTTTATGCATTCTGTTTGTTTCTTATATTGTTCATTCAGGGACTCTATCTGTTTGCTTTATTACTCTAATTTTTTAGCTGTGTTTTCACTAGATGCATTCACTATTTCTTTCACTGTTTTTATCAATTCTTCTTTTACCTGGGCAAGTATTTCTGATTTGAATTTCTCCATTGCTTTCCCTATTTGCATATTTATTTCATTTGATATCATTTCAGACATTTCAGGTATATGGCTTCTTTTTTCTTCTATGTACACGGCTTCTAAGCTTTCTTGGGTAGGGCTAAAGCTTTGAGCCTGCCTTTTGGTCTTTCCTTTTGTAATTTTTCTATATTTCCTTGCTTTGAGCGGTGTTCCAAAGCTTTCTCTGCATTTGTGACGAATTACCTCTTGCACCCTCAGTTCCTGGAGTGGCAGTGGCTCCCCCACAGGCTCTTGGCTTCCTCATAGGGTCCTAACTCCCCTCTGTGGGCTCCTGGCTCCCTAGTTGTAAGGCGAATGCTGGGTGTGGTCAACCTGGAGCCTGTGGAATCTCAGGCAGGCCAGGCCACCATACTTTGTCCCAGGCAGGTCTCCAGGATGTTCCCTGCGAGTGAAGGGTGTGCCTACATGTCCCAAAGAGTCAGGCCAAAATGCTGATTTCTGCAAAATTCCCGGTCCCAAACAGACCTGGCCAAGATGCCAGTCTCCACAATATTCCCAATCCAAATAGCCCAGACCTCTCTGTGGGGCTGGGAGGTTCCCGGTCCCAGTGATTCAGGCCGCGATGCTGGTATCTGGGAGATTTCCTGCAGGTGAAGAGCAGGGCTATGGGCCCAAACAGACTTGGCCCAGATGCCGTTCTCCGGGCAGTTCCCTGTGGATGAAGGGCGGGCCTACCAGTCCCAAACATTTGCACCAAGATGCCAGTCTGCGCAGACTTTCAATCCAAACAGCCCGGGCCACTCTGCGTTTCCCGGAGTTCGGGTTCCAAAGAGTCAAGCCACGATGCTGTTCTCTGGGAGATTTCCTGGGGGTGAAGGGCAGGGCTACGGGCCCAAACAGACCTGGCTCAGATGCTGGTCTCTGGGCAGTTCCCTGTGGATGAAGGGCGGGCCTACCAGTCCCAAACAGTTGCGCAGAGGTGCCGATCAGTGAAGACTTTCAATCCAAACAGCCCGGGCCTCTCTGCGGGTCCCGGAGGTTCGGGTCCCACAGAGTCAGGCCGCGATGCTGGTCTCTGGGGGATTTCCTGCGGGTCATCATTTGATTTCTTGATGGCAGGTATTCTTTCTGGTGTGAGATGATATCTCAATGTTGTTTTAATTTGCATTTCTCGAATGACCAGTGATGGCAAACATTTCTTCATGTATTTGTTTGCCATTTGTATATCTTCATCTGAGAACTGTGTGTTCAGCAAAGGCAAATCTAAGCAGCAAAGTCAAGGCAGGAGGCATCACAATCCCTGACTTGAAATTATAGTACAAAGCTACTGTAATAAAATCAACATGGTACTGGAATAAAAACAGACCTGAGGATCATGGAATAGATTGGAAGATGCAACCACAACCACAAACTCACTCAACCACCTTATCTTTGATAAAGGGGCCAAACATGTTCGCTGGAAGAACGACAGTCTCTTTAACAAATGGTGCTGGAAAAATTGGCTATCCATATGCAGAAGACTAAAACTAGACCCATGCCTATTACCATGTACTAAACCCATGTTTATAACACCACAATTTGTAATAGCCAGATCTTGGGAACAACCTAAGTGCCCATCAACTGAGGAATGGATAAAAAATTTGTGGTATTTTTATACAATGGAATACTACTCAGCTATAAAGAATGATCACATTGAGATATTTATAAATACATGGACACAACTTGAGACCATACTCATAAGCGAAATAAACCAAACTTACATGTGTAAATACCATATAGTCTTCCTAGTATGAGTGTTGGTAAGAGTATATAAGATTTTATGGTAATCATTATTTCCCATTTCATTGCTTTGAAGCCTGATGTTTTCATTCATCAGTTGGAATGCTTTTGTTCTGTTTTGTTTGACTTTATTATGTGTGATGGTAGGAACAGCTCTTTTGAAGAAAACAAAACATTATGGCAGCCATTGCTGATTTAATATCATCTTGCTTAGAAGTCCTACCATGCTTCTACTCTGCTATTACCATTGGTTCTATCATGTTGTGTCTTATTGGGATTTTAATATATGTGATATTATAAGCAAATTTTTTTATTGAAAATGAGATATTATAGTAGTCATTGATCATTCTCTGTTATTTGGTTCAGAATGTCCTGTAATTCTTTCATTCTTTGGAATGGTTTTATACTATTTTGTTATGTTTGGTATTATTGTATTTGAAACTATGCTCAACTATAGCAGAGAAAGAGATATTTTGATAGCTACTGTTAATATCCCATTGTCTTATTGTAACGTGCTGTGTTGCTTATGTTGTTGTGTTCTGATCTGCTTTGTTTTGCCCTCTTTTGTTTTATTCTCTTTAAAATAATAAAAACAAATGTTGATCAACACAGGAGAGTTTCTTCTCTCAATGCCAAGAGATATATTTATGTCCAACATCAACTTTTAGTCAGCAAATATTTATTGAATGCCTGTTATTTGTTCTAGGTGTTGTCAATACAACAATGAATAAAACAATATATTCACTGTCATGTAACACTCCTGTGATGAGGTAATCATAGCATTAGATTGAGAATGTTTCACAAGTGATGAAATAGGCATAGCATAAATCTTTTCTACCTGTTTTACTGGCCAGTGGCTTTGGAGAGGATATATAGAAATAGGAATGACTTAGTTTGGGCTTCTTCACATGCCACTTTCAAGCACTGAAGTATGAGTAGTTAGGAGGCGAAGGGAAAAAAGGCAGCCAAAAGCCCACCACTGTGACTGGCATATAATCTATTTCAGTTAGTGTACCAGAGGGACAGAATATATATAATTTACAAGGTCAGCAGACATACAGTGGCTGCATGCACTCAGGTGTGGAAGAATACAAAAGAACCATCTGCACACTGGAGAGCTGGAGGATGCAGTCAAAAAACAAAAGCTCTGGAGGTCAGTGCAAAATTTTGACATGCCTTATAATAGTCCCAAGTAAGACAAGGTATATTCTGTATATAGTCAATCTGGACTAGTCAAGGGTCTGCACTGGAAAGCTGAATAGTCTGCACTGGAAAGCTGGAAGCAGATGTCCAAAGGCAATTGTGAAGACTGGTGCTCCTCTGAGGGAGCAGACGTGAGATTTCCTTCTTTCCCTTTTTATTACATCCAGGCTACAAGACTATTGGTTGATGCCATCTATACTCAAGGTTGGTCTTCACTCTTCAGTATGTCAGTCACATAGACACACCCAGAAATCTGCTAAACCAATGTGCTAGGCATTCATTATTTAAATTGCTAACACAATGAAATATCACATAATCTTATGAGAAAAACCTTAAAAATAGAACTTCCCCCTGAAGAGCAAAGAGACTATAATATTCATTCTCCACCCCCCATTAGTCATTGGATGGGGAATTCTGGGATGAAGGTGATGCTGATTCTGGCCCACTTGTGAGCATCAAGGTAGCACTTAGTGACCAGAGAAAGTTCCAAGCACAGGCATATAAATTCCACAAGGTAGAAATCAGATGTTGTGTGTTGGAGTTGTTAAAGAATGAAGTAAGAGAATGTGGCTAGGTTGCATAGATGTTGAAGCACAGTTGACTTTTTGTAGTAAAGTGCTCTTGATATTTCAAAATAGGAACTAATGTATGGAGAAAGCAATCTGAAGCCATTGTAAGACTTAATTAAAAGTGTAGTAAAGTATGAAGATATGGTCCAGTAGGTTAGCTTTTTTAAAAAAAATTAAGTTTTTTGGTACATTTTAGATATACAGTAGAAGTTTTCCAAAAGGCTTGGTAAACATACACTTAGTATAGATGGTGCCTTACTAGGGAAAACACTAGATGGTGCTGTTCTCTAAGTAGAAGACAGTGTCCAACTAGATTTTGATGCTGATCTATTATTGTGGTTAAATACAGAATTTTAAAACAGTTGGGCTTCAATCAATCAAAAAGTATTTACTGAATTCTCATTAAGTGCAAGAGTTGGGCCTGCAATAGAAAGGAGAATAGTATTAAGAAGAGAAAGAGAGCAAAACACAAAACTGAAGTAGCAATTTTCCAATTTAAATCAGCCCAGATTTTCCCTTTCTTTAGATCATCTATGTAGCATAAGACTTTTTCCATCATGGAAGAAATTTGTATTAGTAAAATAATAGTTATTATCAGTTTTTTGCCATATTTTATTATTATTATATATTCACTAACCAACTGTACATGCTGTTTGACTTTATGATTTAAGAAAATTTTTCTGCAAAATGCTATTTGAATATCCTTCTCAAATATACCTCTTCCATGTTAAATGTTACCATCTTTAATTACCTCACACTTCTAGTATCACCTTGAATAACTCTCAGGAGTCCTTACAGAAGTACTCCTTACACATTAATTCACATGACAGGCACCAAGGATATGGTTGAAAAGCAAATCTGAATCAGTAGATCTGGAATGGGGCCTGAGATTTTTGCATTTCTTACAAGTTCCCAGATGCTGTTGCTGCTATTGCTACTCCAAAAGCCACACTCTGAGTAGAGTTTTAAATGTATATCTGGTATTCAAATGAGTTTTGCCATGGTTGGAAACATGTCATAATTTAATTTCCTGCAGGAAAATTATTTTTCCTTCTATGAGTCTTTATTGTTCTATTTTCAGTCTCTTTAATCCATATTCCTACTATGTTAGTATAATTAACTGTATATTACATATAGTAGTCACTCAATAGATGTACATAAATGGGAGAAAAAATGTTTCTCAATAAACCATAGAGTGTTGATAGTTCTCATTTATTTCTTTGAAGATATTGTCCTCTTCTTCATCTTGATCTCTGCTCTGGGATGCTGACCTGTATAAATCTTGTTGAAGGGCTCATTTTTCCTGTGCCTTCATAGAGGCCTGGGAAAAATGAAAGCAAGGGAGGGAGGGTGAGAGAGACACACACAGAGACACAGAGATACAGAGACAAACAAGGAAAGGCAGAGAGGCAGAGAGGATAAAGAAGGAGGAGGAGGAGGAGGAAAAAGAGAAGAGAGGAGAGAGGAAATCAAGTGTTAGTCTCCTGTCTCTGTGTTTTTAAGGTCACTTTGGACTAGTTGAGAACATTAAAGGTCAGTGCCCTTCTCAAGGTGTCTACCATCATACAACTCTGTCTTTGGTTTCTAGAAACCATTTCCTTTGGCCTAGGGGATGGAAATTGCTCCTATATTATTAAACCTGGGCTACTTATGGTTCCTCTGCAACTTTAAATAAATCTCCTTAAGTTTAATTTGAGTATTCTCTGACTGGAATATTTGGTTACTATTAATTTTGGGAATACAAACAGGAGAAATATGCTTCAGCTGTAGAAATACATAAAACAACAGAATTCAATACACTTCTTTTTCTTACAGTGAGAACTCTTAAAATCT
Organism: Dolichotis patagonum; assembly: GCA_004027295.1. NCBI lineage: Eukaryota > Metazoa > Chordata > Mammalia > Rodentia > Caviidae > Dolichotis > Dolichotis patagonum. Next base: position 6,521 of record PVJX010049801.1, read on the forward strand.
ATTCTCTAAGAAATTTTCAAGAATATATTGTTATTAACTACAATCACTTTGTACAATGGACCTATTGAACTTCTTTTCTATATATTAATTAGCTTGATTTAGCCATTTCATAATATACACATATTTGAAAGCAATGTGCTCTAAACAACAAATGTATACAATTTTTACTTGTCAAAAAATAAGACAAGAAATGTGGAAAAATTAGAAAATAAGATAACTTCAGCCAAATAGAAAAATATCAATATTTAATTGCTTTATGATTCCAAGTATATGTCAACTTTCCATGACATTATCAAGTATGTTAGGCTAATGACCAGGGTTTGGTTGACATTTGCAGTATTCAGAAAATTCTTCTGTTTCTTTGGCCATTGTGGTCAGAGTAGAGTTAAATGTAGCTGAGAAGGAGCTTCTGGCTTTTAGAGAAAATTTCCCAGACTGCTGGTCTATATCCTTACTGCAATTAATGATGACAGACAGCAGAAATAATAAATTTAACTTACTTTGAAAAACAACAGTAGTATTTGTTTGTCTTTGACTCATTCTTACATATAAAAACAGATTAGCTTTGCTATTCTTTCTTCCGAGTCCATTTAATATTTGTGCACATATACAGTATTTAGAGGTATAGTGGTAACCAATACAGAGTCTGAGTATAAAAAGAGCTTTTGTGTCTAATCTGATATCACTTTGTGTGAAATGTACCCACCATCCCACTTAATTTGCACCTATTCAAATGTCAAAAAATGCATCTTGAATGTGACCTGGAATATTCCAGGGTGATAAAGCTTTTAGTCTTCTTTAATGTGTCAGGGATTTTCTCCTTGGCTGTCTTGGCTCCTTCTGCATTAGATTCTTGACACTTGAGGCTGCAAACCTAGACAAATGGTCATGGTGTTTACCAGAATTTTATTGCTGTGGCCAAGACCTCATCACTGGGATTTTTTTAATGGGGTAATTTCATGGCCTGTTTTCAAGGTTATTACTCAGGGCGATAGATCTATAACAAGGTTTTATTTTTCTTTTATAGTTATCATCAGAATATATGACAACATAGAAGTTCCGATTGCTCAAGTGATCATGGCTAGTGGGACTTTTTCATTTGAGATAATTAGGAGATCAAGTTCGAATGTTTAGAAGAATAAATAACCAATGTTGACTCAATAATTGATCTGTTCTCCACTTCAGTCATTCACATATTCATCACCTGGTGTATGGATAGAAACAGTAGGTAAGATTTCCTCACAGAGCTCATTGTCTTAGAAGACACAAATAAATTATGATTTATTTATTTTTTGTGATACTGGGGATTGAACTGAGGGTCTTTGAACTATATCCTTATGGTTTTAAAATATTTTTTATTTTGAAATAGGGTCTTGCTAAGCTGCTAAGTTGCCCAGGCTGGGCTCAAATTTGCCATCTTCCCACCTCAGCCTCCATAATTTACTTTATTATAATACTTACATATACCTAAGTACATATACTTAAATTAGTACATATACTTAAATTATAATTTATTTTAACAATGAGAAGAATGTTATATATATGGATAGAGGAAGGAGAGTCTAACTGTGGAGAAAAGAAGTGGTTGAGAGGACTTCATAGAGGAGTAATCTTTGCATGTTAAACATTGAATTAAAAGATAAGAGATGGCAAGTAGTTAGAAGATAAATTAATAAAAGGTGTTATGCTCTCTGTTAAGGAAGTTTGTTTTTATCCTGTAAGCAATTGTAAGCCCCTAGATAATTTTAACTAGGAAAGAGAGATCAAATTGATCTTTTGGAAAGAACTTTTGGCAGTGATATAAGGAGATTCACTGGAAGGGAGAAGTGATGTTATGTGTACATGGAATAACATCGGAATGGCTGTTTTAAGTGAGGGGGAGTATTTCCGGGGGGTTAATGGTAATGTGCATTTTACTGTAATACTTTTCTTATTTGAACGTTCACCATATATTTTAATTACCCCTTGTATGTTGGGAAAATGAATGGGGAAAGAGAATAACTTTACATTTGGATGCTTGAGGCTGTGACCCCCCAGATAGACAGCTAGACTACCAGATAACCTTGGAATGGGAGATAAAGTATGTCTGACATAAAGATGTGCTTGGAAATCAAGAAATAAAAACCAGAGTAGGTAGATGTTTGTAGAGGTCTTCTGTCTGTTTTTGTCTTCATACTTTTCATATGTGTAACACTCCAATCTAATGATGCTCATTACAGAATGGAAAAGGGAAGGCACTTCTCTAAGCTTAGTTAAGAATCACTAGATGCTGGAGTGTGAAGTTCTGTGTTAATGGAGTGAAAAGGCAAATGCATCAGAGTCTAAGGAAAGAGAAGGTTTTGTAGGAAAATGGATGCTCCTTGAGGTCATACTAGTAAGTGAAATAAATCAGATGTGCAAGACGAAATATTGCATGGTTTCTCTTATATGAGAAGCCAAAAACATAAAGGAGGAGCAAAATAAAAGATAGATAAAAGGAAGTAGGGTGATAGATCTTTCTCAAATGAGGAGATCATTAAAAAATGGGGGAGAGGAGGGGAGTGGAAGGGAGAAGTAAATGAAAAAATGAATTGCGATGTATTACATAGATGTATCAATTCCCTGCAAAAATGTAAATGTTATGTACTGAAGACATGTATTAACAAAATGCAAATTAAAAAATGCAAAACTCAATCACTCAAAGGAATAGGTTAGTTTATTCTAAAACTAGTAAAAAAAAAACCCTAGGGGAAAAGCTTCTTAACATTTGTCTTGGCAGTGGTTTCTTGTAAAAATGGAAGCAATGAAAATAAAAATAGACAAGTGGGACTACATCAAAATTAGAAGCTTTTTACAGTGCAGGTGACACTATCAGCAGAGTGAAAAGGTGACCTAACTAATGGAAGAAAACCCTTTCAATCTATCTGATACGTAGTTAATATCCAGAATATTTAAGAAATTGCTACATCTTAATAACAAAAAGCCAAAAATCAATTACAAACTAGACAAAGGACTAAAATAGATTTCCAAAGAAAAAAAATACAGATAGTAAACAGTTGGTAAACAAAATGTTGCCCACATCACTATTCCTCAGGAAAATGCATATTAAAATCTCAACAAAATACTGCCTCGCAGCAGTTAGGATGGCTACAATTAGAAAAGCAAATGATAACAGTGTTTGCACAGGTGTGGAAAGGTTTAAACTGTTGTACATTGCCAGTGGAGTTTAAAATGATATGGGGCTCTATAGAAAATAGTAATTGCTTGGGGGCCCCTAAAAAATTAAAAACAAAGCTACCATATGATTTGACAATCCCACTGCTGGCTATATATTCAGAAGAACTGAAATCAGCATCTTGGAGGTTCATTACAGCATCACTAACAACAGCCAACATTTGGAAACAATGGGTGAATGGATAAGAAAATATGGTATAGGATATTATACAATAATGCAATATTATTCAATCTTTAAAAAAATCATACCATGTGTAACAACATGGTCGAACCTTTCTATTGGATGAACTATTCTAAATGAAATACAAGAAAGATACTGTATGATTCCACTTATATGAAATATCCCATGCAGTTAAATTCATAGAGACAGAAAATAGAATGATAACTGCTAGGGTTTGTGGGAGAGGGAAATGAAAATTTGCTCAAGGTGTGTAAAGTTTCAGTTACACAAGAAGAATAAGTCCTAGAGACCTTCTATAGAACATAGCACACAGAGTTAAAAATTCTGAGTTGTACAGCTGTATAATTTATTTAGAGGGTGGATCTTATGTTGTGTTTCTACAAAAACCAAATAGGAGCATGAGGAAACTTCCAGAGGTAATAAATATGTGTATTATCTTAAAGTGGGATTGATTTTATGGGTACATGTGTATGTCCAAACTCATAGAATTGTATATATGCATTTTAATGTATCAATTATGCATCAATAACAATGTTTACAAGAGAACTTTTTAATTTTTAAAAATATGTACTAATAATCATATGCAATCAGGTGCCTAATTCTAGTATAAACATTAACATGGTTTCAAAGTGGTTGAGTGATAAGCAGCAGCAATTCAAACTCTGAGAGAGTGCAGTGTTGTGTACTATTGTAAAAAAGGGTTGAGTGTTTGAATCTAGGACTCAGAAAAACTTCAGGATGGCTTCACATCAAGATTCCCAGCGTTAACCTCTAATAGTGACTGGGTGAGAGACAGCCACAAGAGACTGGCAAGGACAGGGAGTGGGCTGGAAAGAGACACTCTGAGAGGTTTGAGCTTGGACCTGGAAAGGATACAGGCCCTGCCCACCTGGCCAGAGGCTAGGCCCAACTCAAGTTGCTTTGAGTTTGCAAGTCTTGGTATTAGCTATTAACTCACAGGGATATGGGCTCTGGCTGTCTTTCTTATCAACCAGTGTGAGTGGGA
>PVJX010049802.1:0-10920 GCA_004027295.1 Dolichotis patagonum
TGTCATATAACGGCTGGGGGTTTAGCTCAGTGGTATAAGTGCCTGCTTGGCAAACACGAAATCATGAGTTTGATCCCCAGTATCAAAGAAAAAAAAAGGAAAGAAAGATAAAGCAGGGCTGTCCAAAGATGTGTCATGTACAGGTACCAGCTCCCACAATGACTGTAATCATTACTTACGGTAAACACATGCTAATAAAAAAGTTTGAGTGAGTGAATTAATACAAGTGAAAAACAAATTTCTGGGCCTCACTTCTGGCATCTTACAGTGTAATGGGGCCACACAGCCAGTGATGCCCCCATTACACTTCATCAACATTGGTCAGGAAACACAGACCTGGCCATTTTCCACACTGGGCGAGGAGACTGTCCCCTACCCCCACCTCATAACCAGCCCAGGAGGGTGACAGTCCCCCTCCTAGGGCATCCTGCCAGCACTGGCACCCTTGGGTCCTGGGACAATGTTCTCTCCTTGCATAGCTTCCTGCTCTCCACCCCCACCTACCTCACAGCAGGAGTTGGAGGCAGTTGGCCAAGAGCTGAAATCCAAGTCCAGCCATTGTTTCCATCTTTTGGCTGTGTGTATGTGTGTGTGTAGAACTTATTGTTTGCTTCAGGGGCTACTGTGCCAACTCTTGGGCTCTGGATGCCATGCTTAGGTACCTGGAAATACCTGGTTAGGCCAAGAGAAACTCAACCTACAGTGGATGCTGCTTGTGGGCGTTGAGTGACTGGAGAGGTGCAGAGGGGAGGCTATGCCCACCAGTGGGTTGAATGTGGGGTGACACAACTCCCTTCTAAAGCATCACAGGCTCTCATGCTTGTGAAGCCTCTGCTGCCTGGATCTACCCCAAGCTGACCAGCAGGTGACTGAGGCATCAAAATCACAGGTGGGCCCTGCCCAGCCCTTTCAGCAGCTGCTAGAGGAGTCATCCTGGGGTCCCTAGAAGCTTCTAGAACCTGGGCCTCTTCTTTCAGTCTTTCACAGATAAGCAATTGCTTTATGCACAAGACAGCACACACTTTCCAGGCCAACTCTCAGAGCTGACCTGGATGGAGAGAAGTCTCCCTGGCTCAGCCGATGCACTGGGACCATAGAACTATCTACCAGCTGCTTAGCCAGGCATGGTGGCACATGCCTGTAATCCCAGCACTCAGGAAGCTGAGGCAGGAGGATCATGATGAGTGTGAGGCCAGCCTGGGCTATATAGTGAATCCAAAGCCAGCCTGAACTACATAGTGAGACCCTGCCTCAAAATAAATAAATAAATAAATAAATAATAAAATAAAAGAAATAGCAGCCCTTAGAGCAGAATGAAGCAGGAGTTGAGTGCATACTGGGAAAGAAGGTAAAAGTGAGAGGGGAGGGAATCTCCCCTTAGGTGCTTAGACTGAGCAGCAAGACAAGCTGGGTCCTCAGAGAGCCCCTGATGAAAGTGACCTTACCGGAAACCAGAGAACAAGACTCAGTTTCATCTGTGGACATGTAGGATGTATAGGTGTATACATACGCGTGTGTGTATATGCACATGTACACACACACTCACACGTACATTTTGGTATTTGAGAATTGGAGCAAGGGTGGTCATCCACTAATCTACCTCCAGGCTGCTTTCTTTTCCATTTTGAGACAGGCTGTCACTAAGCTGCCTTAGCTGTCCTTGAACTTTGAGATCCTCCTGCCTCAGCCTCCTGAGTGCTAAGATTACAGAAGTGCACTACCATGCCCAGCCAATTTCCTCATTTCATTAATATCTTTTAAGCTTTAAATCATTTTAAGAATATGAAAGAATGGACAGGTGTGATGCCACACATCTGTAATCCCAGATACTCAGGAGGCTGAGACAAAGTGAGTGAAAATTTGAGCCCAACCTGGACCACTTAGGTGAGACCTTGTCTCAAAAATAAAAATTTATAAAAGATTGAGTTCAATTTTCAGTACTGTAAAAATAAAATAAAATTTTAACAAGCAACACTGTTATCAAATTCAACATCCCAAGTTTGGGGAAAGACATTACATATCATACAAACTTGTCAGCCAGAATGGCAGCTGTGCCTTCTATTAATAGGCAGAAGAATGAGGAAACGTGTACAACTTACATCTAGGGAATAAATGATCACCTCTTGAAGTTCTGAACTCCTGTTCATAACAACCATGTATACAGAGTTTGGCACGTCCAACCAAGGTCACAGAGAAGAATAGGGGCCGTCTCCTGGCTTCAAAGGAGATGTCACTTATTACAACAACAAAATAATCTGAATTCATGGTCCTTTTATGGCCTTTTTTTTTCTTCCTTTGAAAATGTTTGTTTTATTATATTGTGGCACAGGAGATCAAACTCAGGGGCTTTGCAGTTAGCCACAACTCAATCTTTTTGTATATTTTAATTTGAGACAGTTGCCAAGATTGGATTCAAATTTACAATCCTCCTGCCTCAGCCTCCCAGAGTATTGGGATTACAGGCATGCGCCACCATACCCAGCCTTAAATTATTTTTGTTTTGGGGGTAAAAGTGTGTATTTTACTCATCCCATCAGCTGAGAACTGCTATTTTACAAATATAGTATGGTACCAAAAAAAATCACAAAATGTTACAGAATGAAAAAGGTACAAACTTAATAATAAATATGACTAAAAGTAGTTAAAGTGGAAATGAGATAGATTTGAGATTGGAGATACTGTTTGACTCAATAAACCACACAAGCTAAATTATTTTTAAAAAGCTGTATGGGATAGGAAAGCATGGGTAAGATGGGAAGTAAAGACAGGTGACTCTGTCCTCTGTGGCACTCATCCTCTGCTGAGCTTTTATTTGTGTATGTTGACAGGGCGAGGGTGCTTGAAACCAGCTCTGCCAAGGGATAGACCCAGGTCCCATCTCTAGGGCCAGGGAAACAGGATACCTCTCTGCTCTAAAATGTTGATGAGCTGCAGAGGGGCGAGGGACAGGAGGACAGATGGAATTCCTGGACAATTGTTCCGGCTGTCACCAGAGAGGACAGGCAGGAGGGGGCACTGGATAATTTATAGAGGGACAGATGCTAAGGCTTCTCTGGAACCATCTGGCCAAAAGAGGCCTTGACTGGGGAGTGGATAGGTCTGTAGGACTTCTGAGCAAACACCTCAGCCCCTAGCCAGCCTTACTTCCTCTACCTGGCCTGCTTGCTGTGCTAGGGCTTTTCTCTTAGAAGGGCTCTGCTCCCTCAGGACCCAGCTCTAGAAATCTCTGAGGACTCATCTCACTTTCTCTTTTGTTGACCTGGGGCCTTTCTTTGCTACTCTTCCTACTAGGGCCAAAAGATGTGCCTTGGGGGCCTGTAACTTCTACCTATGCATTTCTTTATTTTATAGTGATGATTAAGAAAAAGTCTCAGACCTCTGCAGTTTGCATTGTAGTGGGAAAGATAGCCAATAGAAAAGGAAATATTTAGTAGGATGTCAGATAATGACACTTGCTCTGAAAGCAGGATAAAGGCACGCGTCTGAGAATGCTGATTTAGACTGATGACCAGGGAAGGTTTGTGTGAGGTGGTGACATTTGAGGAGAGACAGAAATGGAAATGACTACTTAGAGAAAGAACATGTGAGTCATGGGAAAGAACAAATTGAAAGTCAGCTCTGAGGTACAAATATGCTACTGCATCAGAGAAAATCACGCTCTTTATTCATAAAGCATTTATGGTGTGCCAGGAATATGAAGATGCACTCACACATCGTTTTTGCATTGAAGGAACAGCAGACCAAAAGTCTCTACAGCATGTAGACAGAATTATGAAACTGAACAGCCATAATAGCCTTATGTGCAAGTTACCAAAGATGCTCAGCAAAAGCAGCACCAAAAGGAGGGCTTTTTGGAGGAGGTGATAGTTAAACTGAGGGTCAAACAAGTAAAAATTAGGGGATGCTTCAAAGAGGGGCTGGATATCTTTTTTTTGGGGGGGGGGCTGGATATCTTAAGGCCTCATGCCTGAAAACACAGGACAGTTTAGGAGGTTGAAGACCTTGAAAGAGAAGGAAAATGAGGCTAGTGAAAGTGGAAGAGGCTGGGCTATGCGAATCTCCCGTTGCCAAGGTGAAGAGCTGATTTTATTTGGGTGATTGGAGAAGTAACACGGCGACTCTCTCATTGTATTTTTGAGCTAGTTTTTCGCGCCTCCCCCGCCTTCTTTTCCTTCCCTTTCTTCTTTCAGTACTCGTCTTCCTCTACTTTCATGATATTGTCCTACACCTCACATTTCCTTCCTTCTCTCATAGCCAAGTCTCCAAACTCAGTTTTAAGAGATTTCCAACTCCCTCCATCACGCGGCCCTAGTCCCAGGCTCTTGCCCCGAGTTCCGGCCTGGCACCGCCCCGGGTCCGCCCCCCGATGACGAGCGGTGCGCGGTGCGTGGGGATTCCCGCGGCCCGGGCCACTACCCGGCATGCCCCGCGGCAAGATGGCGGCTTGAAGGCGGCGGGCACCGGCGGAAAGTTTGTTGTGGGATGAGTAGTGGGACCTGGAGGCTAGAGTTGGGGAGAAGACCATAGAACCCTAGGTTAGAGTAGGGACGGAGAAGGGACTATCTGGGGTGGAGAAGAAGAGGTGGAATGGAGGAGGTTGAAGGCGGAGAGAAAAAGGAGCTGGGGCGGAGGGGAGGGGTCCTGGAATCCGGGGCAGCCCAGGGGAGGGACTTGGGGCGGGGGAGCCTGGAATAGGTGTGGTTCTGGCAAGAGGAGCAGTCACGAATTGGAGGAGAATTTATTAGCCGAGAGTAAAGAAGCATGGAGCGGGGCACCAGAGGCCTGCCTGCCAGGCCTGTGAGAGGGCAAGGGGTCCTTAGTAGAGGGGAGAGTGCTCAAGGATGTTGGGCAGATCAACTAAGAAGGGAACTAAATTGGTGGAATGACCGTTTTCCAGTCGTAAATCAGTCCTTCCATAACTGTTATAGTAGCATCTGGCCCAATTTCTGCTGAAGACCCAGGTGCCTCAGGGACTGGAAGAAATCACAGTGCCTGTTTGGAAAGAAGAGGTAGCGACTTGCCCCAGCCCAACCCCAGAGCGGGTAAGGTGGCCTCCAGTGACAGCTTTCTGACTGGCATACCACTTCATAAAGGATCCACGGCAGGAGTGATGCTGAGAATCCTTTGTTGTGCTCTTCTATAAAGGTTGTCCTTTGCCTGTGGTCCCACGAGTTGGTATTTTGCTTAGAATGTAGGCTGCCTTTTGATAGTTGTAGTATCGAGCCTTATTTGCCTTCATCTGTGCAAGCAAATTTGGGCACGGACCTAGAGATCAGGCTGAAAGTATTCTAACACATCCCTGTCACAAGCAGTTTCCTACATGTTCACAGTTTCTTTTTCCATCTCCCCATCACATCTTCAGTTAGACATACTGCCTAGAAGTAGAGATTTTTGGGTGACAGATGGTGGGGAGTCATGAGAAAAAAAACTCACTGGTGTTCACTGAGCATGTAGGCACCTGCTGTCACCAACTCCTGAATTCATTCTTGCTGCATGTCTACTTTGACACTTTGCTTTTGGTAAAAAGTGTTCATTAATGTTTTCCAGGGGATATGTATTGTGGGGAAATCGTGTTGGAGGAAGGGAAAGGCAGTTTGGAAGGAGGGAGAAGAAACCCAGATGAGTTTATGGTGAGGGATCAAGCTGACTGGTGTAAAGTTCTGGGAATGTTTATCACCTTACATTGTATCCCTGAGACCTTGATATTTGAGAGCTGCGTTATAGTTGGACCTGTGAGGTAATGCTAGAAAGGCTTATGGAACTTGCTTTTTTCTGATGGCTTTCTTCTCTTCTGTTGTATTCGCTCCACATTTAAAAAAGAAATCAGTTTCATTAGCCAAACTAAGAGACCATGGACATGGTGTTGGAGAGAGGGTTAGGAGCTGAAGACACAATACAGTGAAAGTAGGCCTTATGCCCTTTGGCACCTTGTGGCCATCACAGAGTCAGGAGCAGGATTGTTATTAAAACCTGTTTCAGGGCCATGCTTCATGACTGTACTTGGGGGTCTGGTTGATCTAGTACGCTTCGTCTCCTGTTCTCTGCATCCCTCACTGTTCACTCACGTTTACTCCAAACAGGACCCTGCAGATCCTGTTACTAGGCCAGCTTAAATACATCAGGTATCTGCAGAACTGATGATATTTAACTGTGAATCCATTTCTGGGAAGTCAAGATGCTTCCCTTTAAAAAAAAAAAAAAAAAGAAGCAGCAGCTTACCTTTCCAGAGGTAGTTGGTGGATGCTTCCTTAGAAAATCTAATTGGCAAGAGCAGTGTGATGAATGGTGAGGAGAACTGACTCTAGAGCTAGGCTGCCTAGTTGAAATCCTGACTTTGCGGTTCGTAGCTGTGTGACATTTATTAATTATGCCGTTCTCTGTGGCTCAGATTCTCATCCATCCATGGAGATGGTAAGAGGGCCTTATTCATAATTTTTTTTTTTTTAAAGACAGAATCTTGCTGTGTAGTCCAGGTTGGCCTTGAACTCCCAGGGATCCTCCTGCCTCAACGTCCTGAGAATGGAATTACAGGCATGCCCAACCACACCGCCCAGCTATCTTAAGGTTCTTGTGAACATCTGTGCCTGACACTGAGTATCAGTTGTTTTGGTAGTCAGATCTCAGCACTGATTTTTGCTTCCTGCTTGAACCTGCTATCTCTGGAGGATCTGCACCAGTCTCGGCTGCTAGCCTGATGAGACTCAGCTTTTGGGTAGCATAGTTTTTGTACAGTGAGACTGTCTGTGTTAAGCTGTTAAACTGTTTAAAGCTGTGAGGCTGGGGATTTTTTTTCTTTGCATCTGAACAGTAGTGGTGCTCAGCAAGCATATTCTGTGTGCCTGGCATGGTCGTAAGTACTTTATACCTATTAACTTGTTTCTATAAGAACTGTATGAAGTAGATGCTGCTTTTATCCCTGTTTTACAGATGAGAAACGGAGACACAGAGTGTTTAATCATTTCCTCTGGGTCACCCAACTAGTAAGTGGCAGAGCTAGGTTTGAACCCAGGCAATCCAGCTTCAGTAGTTGAACTTCTTTTGGGAGAGAGAGGATTAAAGGGATTTACTGTGTGTTGTCCAACCTGGCCATGAACTCCTGGATTAAACTGACCCTCTGGCCTCACGCTGTGTGGTGGAGATAACTTCTAAATATGCCTAGGAGCAATTTGTATCTTTTGCCTGATTGTTCCTGTCCTGGCTGATGTTTGTTTTGATGGTTAGATACATATTCATGTTATAGTGAACAATTTTTTGGTTACTGAAAACATTGGAGGTTGGGTGGAGGGCTGAGCTGTTTATCATAGCCCCCTCTTTCCTCAGAAATAATTAGGGACAGTGGTGAAGGAGCCATGTGCCATTTCATCTCAAGCTGAGAGCTCTTCTGCTCCTATTTGATGACTACCCTTGGGAAACCCCTGTGCCTGGCTTGGGTGAGCAGACAGATATTAGGCTTTAAACAAGCTGGGAGTGGGGGTCTGTGTATTAATGTAGGTGTAAACATCAGGCACATTTCTGATTTTCATCACTGACGTACACAGTTGAAGAGGACACAGTATTGAATTCACAGATAGTCTGGATGTAATTTTTCTTTTAAAAATAGCAAATAGCAACCTCCCAGAGTGCTGGGTTTACAGGCATCTGTCACCTCGCCTGGGTTGGATTCAGCATTTTTTAAAAAAAATTTTCGAGACAGGGTCGCACTATGCATTTTAGGCTGGCCCTGAGCTCACTTTGTAGCCCAGACTGGTCTCAAACTTGCAGTGATCCTGCTGCCTCAGTGTCCTCTAAGTCCTGGGATTACAGGTGTGTACCACCATGCCCAGAAAAAGAAAATAAGGGACATTTTAATAAAGGGCTCTGTTCCCTCAGCATGAGGAGAATGGGGAGCAGATGTGTGCTGCTTTCAGCCAGAGCCCTTGCTATCTAATGAGGCCAGGGCTCAAGGCTCTCCCTGTGGCCAGGCAGAAGGCTGCCTGCAGTCTGAGCAGAGGTGTGGCTGGGGTTTGATTGACTAGCTTTCCTTTGCCCTGTATTTAAGACTCCTCTGAGTCATGTCCTGTCTACTGAACACACCCTCAGGGCCTGCCTTTTTCTTCTTAAATGACTCTGCCATCAGAGCAGGCACACGGCTGGTGTCTATACAGGCTTTGAGGGAGTTGAGGGGTCAGGGCTCTGGGCTTTCCTTGGGAACACTGGGCCAGACCCGTGATGAACTTTCCTATCTGTTGTGGGATGTGTAATACTGAGAGGTAGGCGGCATCTGTCAGTCTTGCTCTCCTCTGTTAACTTAGAAACCATGTGTCCCCCGGGTAACCAACGTCCTTTATCTTGATTTGTGCTGCAGTCAGCGTGCTGAAACATGTTATCTTCATAGAATACACTTTTTTTGTTTCAGTACAAGAAGTCCTCAGATCTTCTGGATTCAGGTCAAATTTTAGTAAATATCTGAACTGCAGGATGAAGGCTGATGGATTTTGAGCCAGTTCTCCCCATTACTGTTTATTTTTGTTGTGTCAATTGATTTCTTCTCATAGTGCCCCTTGTTCAGATATTTGAATCCAGTCTGTTGATTTCCTTCCTCACCATTGTATTTGGAGCACCAAGGATTTTTGGGTAAACGCAAGTTTTCATTTTTCACCTGGATTAAGCCTGTTGATTTTGTTTTTGCAGTACTGGGGTTTGAACCAGGGCCTTTACACTGAGCTGTTTATCCCCAGCCCTTTTAAAAACTTACTTTGAGACAAGGTCATGCTTAGATTGGCCTCAAACTTGGAATCTTCCTGTCTTATCCTTGCAGAGTGCTGAGTTTACAGTCATCTGTCACCGTGCCCAGGTTGGATTCAGCATTTTTTTCTTTTCTTTCTTTTTTTCCTTTTTGAGACAGGGTCTTACTCTGCCGTTTAGGTTGACCTTGAGCTCACTTTGTAGCCCAGACTGGTCTATTCAAGTTAAAGTCCATCCTCTTTAACTTAGGTTTACAATCTAACCCAAGCCCAGGCCTCTAGCTTGAGTTGCTGCCACCCCAATTCATCTGCGTGGTGCTTTATGGCTCTAAATTCCCCCACTTTTCCTAGCCTGTCGTGTTGTCCTTTTACTTACTCCTCATTTGCTCTGTAAATGAGGAGACTCACTTTTGCCTCTGCAGCTACATGTCTGTGAAGACCCTGCTTCTGTGTCACTTCCAGTTAGGCATCTGTCCTGCTTCCCTTTCCTCCCCTGTGTGTGAGCCTTCGTTCTGTCATTTACATACTGTGTGATGATTCTCTGTGTCCTTGTCTGTTACTTCCCCAGGACTGCCCTCCTGGAGCAGAGACTTCCTCCCTGATCCTGGGCGGGGATAGTAGATGCAGGGGGTATTGGAGCAATTCCATAGAGCTCGGCAGACCTGGTTTAAATTTTAACTCTTCCACTTACCAGCTGTGCAACATTAGACAAGCTTCTTAACCAACAGGATTCTTAGTCTTGTCCCCTGTGAAATGAGAGAGACCTGGCTCTGTGTGTGTGTGTGTGTGTGTGTGTGTGTGTGTGAGAGAGAGAGAGAGAGAGAGAGAGAGAGGGAGAGGGAGAGAGGGAGAGAGGGAGGGAGTATTGAGCATTGGAGATCAGTAGATCATAGCACCTAGCGTGGTGCCTGGCATATGAAGCATAGTTGGTAAATACTTGTTGAATGAATGAGTCCCATTTTGGAAAGCTCTGGATAAGAAAAGGCTTTGTTTTATTCCAGCTACAATAAATAAGCCTTTTTGTTTCTGTCATGCAGCCAAGAACATTTCAGAAGTGGGAGTGGAGTTGCATCTCCTTTCTGAAGATTAAGCAATGACAAGGATGATATTGGGAACCCCATCAATGCACAGTCTGTGCAAATAAGATCATTGATTCTCTTGCCTGGCTCTGTGATGACCCCTGTAGTATACCACTGTGCTGGCCTTTTCCAGGCTCTGCAAGGTTGTGGTGACCCTGTGGATGCAGCAGGGTGCATAGGTGATGCATTTACATCTTCAAGGCTGTGCTTAGACTGCCTGCCTGCAGTGGGTGACGAGGGAATGTCACAGATCATATTTCCTGGTGTCTTATGAACTAAAAAGCATTGGGTGAAATTGATGGAACACACGCAGGTATCCAGGAAGTGAGACTTCCTGGCTCTGGTTTTCTTAGGTCTCTGCTGATCAGGCAGGCTCTGCTCAGTTGTTTCCAAGAGTGTCCCAAGCTAGTGTTTCCCTTTTTGTTTCTTTTTTTTTTTTTTTTTTTTTGGTACCGGGGATCGAACTCATGACCTCGCGCTTGCCAGGCAGGCACTTAAGCCACTGATCTAAATCCCCGGCCCTCCCTTTTTGTTTCTAATGTCGCTGAGGGGTGGTTCTTAGGGCACTGATTCCCAGAGATGTAGCCCTTTTCATTGCATCATGGCCAGTGGAGCTCCTGCAAGCTGGGAGTCAGGTAAAGAAGGTGTCTGGTATCTCTGGGGGACATGTTCTGATCTGGTCTGCAGACTCCTGCCTAGCCAAGTGCCTCTCCACGTACCACACAATGATATAAGTTGATGTTAGCTGTCTCTCCCCTGCTAGGGCCGAGATGTATCTCTGAGCTTCTTAGGGGCAAAGTCTTATCCTGGAGTCTAGCACTTAGGTCCTACAATTAGTGCTGAGCAGTGTTGGTTACTGTGCAATGCCCATCCTTCCTGAGCAAAGCAGATGGTATCTCTGTGGCAAACTTTTGAGCTGGTCGGAAGGAAGGCCCTATGTAAACACAAGGTAATAGTATTAACAGTGGTGTTACTATCTCCCAGTGTTGAACTCATGTGGTTAAAGGATCTTCCAGGAGCTTGGCTTCAGTATTTAGCCTTTTCATGTGTGAGTAACATGCCGTAAGCCTGCAGGGAGGGGTTAAAAGAGGAGGTGCAATAGTGACAGCTTTTCTTAC
>PVJX010049803.1:0-10919 GCA_004027295.1 Dolichotis patagonum
TTTCTTCAGAACAGCTATTCATATCATCAAGTATGATATAGTCAAACAAAACAGGATAACACCATTCCAACTGATGATTTAAAACTTTGAAAGACTTCGAAGCTATGAGATGGGGCCTCATGCTTACCATAAAGTCTTATATACTCTTATCAAATCTCATATTAGGGAGACTATATGGTATTTACCCTTGTGAGTTTGGGTTATTTTGCTTAAGAGAATGGTCTCAAGTCGTGTCCATTTATTTATAAATACTTCAATGTGATCATTCTTTATAGCTGAGTAGTACTCCATTGTATAAAATATCTTGTCTTTTATGGCAGAAGGTACACTTGGTAGCAGGTTGGGTGGCCCTGGGGACTGTTGGGCATCACTACTTAGCTGTGTGCAAGGAGGCGGGTCTGAGGAGTGTGGGCCTCCTGCTGGTGAGTTTTCATTCCTAAAAGGTGCATGCATGTCCCTAGAGCATCATAGCACTGTGTGAGGAGAAGATGCAGCCTATGTCCTCATGCCGCCTGTGCCGGAGTCTCTCAGCCATCGGGAGGAGGGTGCTATCCATCGAGTCCTTTGGAGCATTTCAGGGTAAGCACATGCATGACACATGTATGTACATGCTTGCACTTATACACACTTCTCCATATGTATGTGCATTCACACATGTATGCACATGTAGACAGTCTTACAGAATGCAAACTCAGTATACACATACACACATGCATGTGCAAAACACATATATATGTGCATACACCCACTAACAGAAGTGTGCACACAGTAATGCCTCCTGTGTGCACATCAACACAGATACATGTACATTCACACATATTCATACTTACATATATATCCTATAAATACCCACCACACTGATGATCGCACACATTCAATGGGGCACATATATACCTCATATATGCATACTCACACTGTGTTCACACTGGCCACATATGCGAATTCACAAGTGTCTGGTTGTACTACACACATTCACACTCTCATGCATACCACCCGCACTGTCATACATTCCACATGTGTGCACTATGCTCATTCTGGTATTTTCACACTCATGCACCACACTTAGTGACTGCAAGCAAGCCATGCAGTGCCATGCAATAAGTGAGGATCAGGATCAAGTCCAGAGGCACCTGAGACTGGTGCTGCTCATCTGTCTTAGCCCATCTCTGCTTTCTGGCAGAGGCACATGGCGTATCACCATTGTTTTGCCTGCCTACACCATCCAGAACTGGTAGACCTCCCTTTCTTCCATGTGCAAAGCTGTTGCTGTGGTCTTATGTTCCATGGCTCCTATGAGTCTCAAGTCATCTCAGGAGCCTGGAGGGCCACAGAAAAAAAGATGTGTGAAGCCCCTCAAGCATCCAGAACCTCACAGGGGCCAGAGGGTCCTCCTTGCCAAGGGCTACTGCCAGCATTGCTCAGGCAACTACAGAGGGTGTTAACCTGGGAGTGCAGAGCCACTGTGAGAGGAACACTGTGAAACAGGCAGCAGAGCTTCCAAAGGGGACTAGTGTCTGGAACTGCTCCCACTGAGGCATGTACACAAGAGTGCACATCCCACAACTGGGGCCAGATTCACTTTCTTCCTTTGGGAATCACTTGTATGATCACAATAGAAAAATGAGCTGCTTTGAGATGAGATGATCGGACCAGTGAGGACTAACCCCATGGGAATCTCTGCCTGGTGGGGTGAGGGAAGCCCAGAAGCCTGTCTGCTTGCAGCTTCTAATTGGCTGGGTGACATGACAGGGGAGGCAGGCAGGACATCTCTGGGCCTGCACCGAGGGAATGGTGGGGGTTTGCAGGGTGGGACAGGAGTCCCCACCTGTTAGACAGGTACTCAAAGCTCTTGTGGAGATGGATGAGGCAGAGTCAGAGTGGTTGTGGGAGCCACGTGGGGTGTGGGACCCTGGCCCAGGATCCTCTGTGGTAACAATATCCTACCTTGTACCCAGACGTCAGCGAGAACACCTGGAAGGGGAGATCTGCTCCAAGAAGTGTGGGGCCCAAGAGACCCGCTGGAGACCTCTGCGCTGACCCAGAGGCCCTATCCACTCCCGACAGCCAGACCCAGCCTCCTGCCCCCAGGGACCCAGATCGGGAGGCCAGCCATGTCCCCAGGCCCCCACCCACCAAGCCACTGATATCAGCCCCCATGAAAAATGGTGAGAACCCCAGCCGGGAGGGGCTGGCCAGCCTTGTTCTGGACACCACATCCCTCCTTGGTGAGCCAGACAGAGACATCCTGCAGAGGAACCGCCTGAGGAAGGTGCAGACGTTCCCCAGGCTGCTGTCTGAGGGCCCTGAGGCCAGTGCCCTCTGCCTGTCACTGACGAGCTCAAAAAACCAGCTAACTCTATCTGACTTCTTCCCCCCGGATCCCAGGAAGTTCCTTCTAGAGGGGAAAAATGGCCTTTCAAACTTCAGGGCACAGTCCAAAAGCAGACTGTGTCCTGAGCAGGAACCGAGACTCCATCTAGAGGAGGCACCAGGATCCAGCCACAACACAGACGGAGGGCCAGGGGCCTCGGGACAGCCAGACACTTCATCTGCTGACCAGGGGCCTGCAGAGAACAGACCCTTGCCCCACCCTGCAGACCTTCAAGATGCAGGCCATGAAACCTGGACTCCTGGAGACACCAAGGGGATTCTGGAGGAAGCCGGGAAGCCAGGAAACACTGCATCAGAACAGGTGGGTGGGCATGGCAAGGGCTGGGGAGTCAGGGTACAGCTGAGTACTGCAGCCATGCTTCTCCAGGACCTCAGGGTTCAGTCAACACAAGGGCAGCACCACAGCCTTCACTGTTGCCTAATAATTTCAAAGTCGTCATCGAGCTCCCTGGTTTGGTTTGGTTTGGTTTGGTTTGGTTTGGTTTGATACTAGGGATCAAACCCAAGGGCACTCAACCACTAAGCTACATTCCCAGCCTTTGTTTGTCTGTCTGTTTTTGTTTTTTGGAGATAGGGTCTCACTAAGTTGCCTAGACAAAATTTGAACCTTTGATATTCCTACCTCAGCCTTGGTGCTGCAATTACAGGTGTGTGCCACCATACCCAACAAGCTGCCATGTTTTTTCATACAGCTTGTGAGGCCAGCTGTCACTGCAGGTATGAATTCAAGGTCACAGCTTCTCCCCACAGCCTTCCGGAGGGTGGCATTCATCTCTGGACAACCCAGAAAGCAGCCGCTCCCTCCAGCCTCCGCCCTGTCCTATATGGCTCCAGCCCCACATACTCATGAACCCACCCAAGGATTGATTGTCTTCCTGCACTGAGGCAGCAGCTCCTGGTAGGGTTACTCAGGGGCCCTGTTTCCTCAGTTCTAACCTCTGGGTCTTCCTTGTCCTGCTCTTCTGATTATTTTAAGTTAGAAGACAAACTGGGCTGGTTTCACATGCCTGTAATCCCAGCACTCTGTGAGACTAAGGAAGGAGTATAAATTAGAGCCCAAGCTGGGCAACTTAGTTATTTAGGCAGGTCTTGCCTCAAATAATAAAAAGGATACTTAGGATGCAAAGGCCCTGGGTTCAGTACCCAGTACCACACATACACAAAATTAATAATAATAACAATGGGATAGATTTGTGGTATGTGAAGAAAGCCAAGTAGAATCTGTGCCTGGTTAGAAACTTTGTCCACCCTAGAACTTGTGCAGCTGCCAGTACAGAGCCCTCAGCAGGATGTGGTCTCCCTGGCCAGGGCAGGGTCTCCCCAGCCCAGCGCTATCCTTTAGGAAAGACAGTGACTCTGCTTGGAGTCAGCTGTCTGGCAGGATTGGGTTGCTCCTGGCCTTGCTATAGGTGATTAGAGTGGCCTCCAGCCAAGGATCCCTGAACTGAGCCCTACCAAGTGGCAGTGAGTCAAGTATATAAATAATCTTCTGAATTAGTCTGTTTTTCATTATAACAAAATACCTGAGGTGGGATATTTCCTAAACAAAAAAAGAAGTTTACTTAGCCCACAGCTATGGAGGGTTAAGGTTGAGGACTACACCTAGTGATGAATTCTTGCTGGCAGAGTCCCAAGGTGGGAAAGGGCATCACATGGCAAGAGACAGGAAGCGTGTGTCTCCTCTGGTCTCTCTGTCTCTTCTGAGGTCACCAGGTGTCGTAGGGGCTCCTTCCCCATGACCTTATCTGATCCTAATCACCTCCAGAGGCTTTACCTCTGTACACCATGGTCAGACCTGGTTCCCCCTTCAGTACCTCACAGTGGGGTAAAATTCCAACACATGGATGCTTGGGAATGTTCAGACCACATCCAAAGTCAACAAGCATGGTCCCCCAAAACTTTAGAAAGTCACCCCAAAACTCTGTGTCCTGGTGTGTTCCTCAGGACAAAGACAGCTGGGGCAGTGGTCCAAACAAATCTATTCACCAGGCAGTGTCTGAGCCCAAGGACAAGGGTGATGCCCCCTGTGACCCAAAGTACAAGAGGCAGGTGACTGCATAATTCATATGATCATTATCGCTGTCACTTTCTCATCACAGAGACACTATGAAGCATCCACAGCTTAAAGGATAAAAGGCTTAGTTTGGCTCACAGTTTGTAGAGGTTTCAGTCCATAGTGCACTGGCTCTGAGGCCAAATGACATGGTGGAAGGCCTCTGCAGAGGAGAAGCTGTTCACATCATGGTGACCAGGGATACAGGTCAAGAGAGGGGCCAAGAGACAGATAAACCCATCCAGGCCACTCCCCAAGCGACCTACCTCATTCTTCTAAGCCCCACCTCCTAACAGCTAGTCTCATAAATGATGCTGCCTTTAACATGAGTAGAAAAACATCTTCTCAAGTCCTTACTTTCAGTTCTTTTTAGTGTGTTCTCAGAAGTGGAATTATTAGATCGTAGGATAATTCTGTTTTGTGTCTTGAGGAACTGCTATTTTCTGTGGCAGCTGCACCATTTTGCATTCCAACCAGCAGTGTGCAAGGGCTCCAGTGTCCCTACATCCTTACCCACGTTTGCTCTGACTTGGGGACTTTCCTGTCCCTTCTAGCTGGAGTGCTGGAGACAGAGAGTAAAAGGATTCTCACCTATCACCCTCCAGCAAAGTCCTCCCTGGGTGTCAGGCAGGGTAGTGGTGTTCTCACATGATGCTTCTCTCTCTCCCACAGTGCCTGTCCCTGCAGGACCTCCTGTCCAAACTGGGCCGACCCTTCAGGGAATACGAGCTCTGGGCCCTGTGCCTTGCCTGCCTCAGTGCACTGCAGAAGCACACAGAGCATCCAGGTGATGGGTATCACCTGCCCACCTGAGCTGGGCCAGGGCCAGCAGAGGAATGTTGGGTGATGGGGCCAGTGTCCACACTGCGATCTAGAGCAGGGGTCATCACTCACACTCTGAGACAGGAACAAGGAGGTAGTGTCCACACTGTGGGTGGGGTGGAGGGCAGTGTCTATGCTGTGTACAAGAAGCAAAGGCCCAGCCCACCTTTTGAGGGCTCCCCTGGTCTCAGCACAGGGAAGGTAGCAGGCATACTTGCCATCTGTGGATATGAATCAGATGATTACCTGCTATAAAGAGGAACAGGATAGCTCCAGCCCACACATTCTCTACGGAGGTAGCACGGCTCCCAGGGATGCCAGCATTAGTTTGGGAGCTGGGGGCAGGAAGATTAGCTGTTGCACTGACCTGTGGCCCCCTTGAGCGGCATGTGGCAGACAGCAGGACACTGTGTGGTTCACCTGTGGCTTCACACTGCCATAGTGGTGACAAGGACCACTCTGTTAGAGCTGGAAAGGCAATCAGAGAAACGCTGCCATCAGGCTCCAGTGAGCTGCTGCTCCCAAGCCACCCTGAGTCGGGACGGAATCTGAAACCCCAGGAGGGTGATGGGTTTCCCATCCTTCCCCAGAATAACGCTTTCCCCAGGAGCAGTCACAGCGTTGACCACACACTTCCCGCCCCACCGTGGACACTGACCTGCCCTGTCCCTGGCTCATAGTGTGGGCGTTTCCTCCCCCTTCTTTTCACCCCCAGCATGACAGGGGTAATACTGCTAGGTGACATTGGTGACCAGGACAGCTCTGCCCGGTGGGGTGGAAGGGCCCATGTCCGGCCACTCCTGGCCAGTCTGCTGGCCCTCTGTGGAGGGAGGCTCCTCAGCCAGCACAGGACCCATGCTCTGGTGTCTCCTGGGGGACACTGGAGGGTGGCCTGCCCTGAGCAAGGTGTGCAGGCCAAGCCACATCCCGACTCGCACTCTGTTGTAGCCTGCCTGTGCCTGGACAACGTGCTGGTGGCTGAGGATGGAACTGTGCTCTTCGGGCCGCCCCCTGCCAACGGTGTGTACTGGGGTCACTCTCGGGACAGTTCTAGCATCTGCTGGCCAGGGATGAAAGAAACTAAGCTGGTTTTTTCTCCTAGGCTCCTACAACTCCTTCTTTCTGGCTCCCGAGGTGGCGGAGGAAAAGTTGGTGACGGAAAAGGTAACTGGTCCTGTCTTTTCCTTCAGTCTCTGTGCCTCAGCCTCAGTGGTGCCCACATGCTCTTCTGTCCAGTGCGCTCCAGGAGTGATGGATCCCCAGTACAGGACCCATGTCCGGAGCCTAGGCCCTGCCTAGCACGTGGCCATGGACAGCACCTCCTCCAAGGGTGGCAGGTGTGGCCCTGGTAGAGTTTCCCTGGGCAGGATGAGCCATGTATTCTGAAGCTGCCCTCCTGACTTAGGAGGACTGAGGTCTGAATTTCAGAAACACTTTCATGGCACTTGCTGTACACACCCATCACTAAAGGATTTTATAAACTTTAATTACAATGAAATGAGTTACATTCAGAACTGAGAGGAACTTCCACTCCGGGAGCTGGAGGGTACCTGTCTCTGCTCCTCTAAGAAACTTGGATTCACCCACAAGGGAGAAGAGAAACAACGTGAAGGATGAGTGGGGTACGAGAGCCCTGTCATTTCTTTTGCCTCATGCATGGTGATCTGGGAAATTCTAGTGGGTAGAAATGAAGGAAGCTCCACAAAAGTCTGTCTGTCTAGTCAGAGGACCAGGAAAGAGCCAGTGTCTATAGACATAGGCTCCCTGCCTCAGCCAAACACCACAGAATGCTGTGGCCCAACCAAGCCAGCAGAAGACTGAGAGCGGGATTTGGAATCAGCCTCACATGGAACGTTATGGGTACCAAGGCCACTCCTAGGCAGGTGGTGACAGAGGAGGCTGGATGGGACAGAATCTTACACCCTGAAAATCTTTAGGCACCTGACATCTGCCATACAAAGAGCCAGGAAGATCTCAAACAGCATGAGAAAAGGCAGTGCCAATCCTGAGAAGACAGAAATGTTAGATATAACTGAAAAAAAGACTTTAAAGCAACCATCATGAAAATGCCTCAATGAGCAATTATAAACACACTTGAAACAAAAATGAAAAAGATAGAAAGTCTCAGCAAAGAAATAGAAGATAAAAAGAAAAACTAAAAGTACTTTTTTTTAAAAAAAACAAGAATAAAAGAAATATGCAACTATTTTTTTAAAAAGCGATTTCAGAACTAGATTTTTTTAAAAAATCACAGTCCTAGAGGGGTTGTAGCTTAGTGGATGAGAGCTTCCCTAGCATGCACAAGGCCCTGGGATCAATCTCCAGCACTGGAGGAAAAGTCCTCTATGGTTGGGCTTACTAGCAAAGGAAAGAATTGGTGAGGCAGACAATAGAACCATAAAAATTACACAATTTGGACAAGAGAGAAAAAACCACAAACAAAAATGAACGGGACCTGAGGAGCTTATGGGGCTATAGCAAAAGATTTTATATTTATATCGTCATAATCCTGGAGGGAAAGGAGAAGGAGGATAGGGCACAAAAAGTACTTTGAAGCCAGGAGTAGTGACTCATACCTGTAATCCCAGCACTTGTGAGGCTGAGGCAGGAGAACTGCCATGAGTTCCAGGCCAGCCTCAGCTACATAGTGAGTTCAAGGTCAGCCTGAACTGCACAGTAAGACTCTGTCTCAAAAGGAAGAAAAAGAAAAGAAAGGAAAAGAAAAGAAAAAGAGGAGAGAAAATGAAAGAAAAAAGAAAAAGAGGAGAGGAAATGAAAGAAAAAGAGGAGAGGAAAAGAAAGGAGAAAGTATTTGAAGAAATCATGGAAGAAAACTTCCATTATGGCCAAGAACATAAACCTACAGTTTCAAGAAGCCAAAAAACCCCAAATAAGATAAACCCAAAGAAATCCACACCAAGATACATCATAGTTAAACCTCTGCAAAAAAGACAGAAAGAGAGGGAGGGATGGAAGGAGAGAGAGAGAGAAAGAGAGAGAGAGAGATAAATGGTAGAATACATATGGGGGAAAATTCAAATGGCAGATTTTTTATTAGCAATCTTAGAGACTGAGAAGAAGTATAAAAATATCCTTCAAACATGGAGATAATGTCAAGATTCTCAGATGAATGGAAACTAGGAATTTGTTGCCAGATCTACCCTAAAAGTTCTAGAGTTCTTTAAAGAGAAACTAAGTGCTAAAAGGAATGTCAAAATACCAAGAAGCAAAAATATAGATAAATATAAAAGGCCTCTTAAAATTTTTATTAATACATGTTAGTACATAGTAGACATTCGTTGTAAGGAAAAGGTACAGGTACATAACACATTTCAACTATTTTTCTCTTTTTTCCCACCAGCCCCTTTTTTTTGGCTAGCATCAGATTCATTTATTTAATTTATAAATCCTTATAAAGTTAATTATCACTGGGTGTGGTGGTACATGCTGTAATCCTAGCACTTGGGAGGCTGAGGCAGGAGGATCACTGTGACTTTGAAGAAAACCTGGGCTAAATAGTGAATTCAAGGTCAGGCTAAACTATAAAGCAAAACCCTTCCAGAAAAAAACGAGACATTGGGGGAGGCAAAGGGAGAGAAAGTTAGTTGTCATATATACAGATTAATAACCAGGTTAAGGAACCAAAAACATATAAAACATGTAAGGAAATTACACTAAATCAAGGTACACTTTTAGATACATTTTTCCCTGCTAGATTACAATAACTTTCTCTCTTTTGCTATTATATTGCACTTTATTTATATATTTTCTCATATAAAAGAAACCGTGTAATATTCAAGCTTATCTGTCTCATTTACTTCACTTAACATTATGGTCTTGAGGTGCTTCCATTTTCCTACAAATGACTCAGTTTACCCTTCTTTATGGCACACCATTGTGTGTAAATACAGGCCTTCATCCATTGATCTGTTGATGAACACTTTCAGTATTTAGTTATTATTGATTGTGCTGCTAGAAACAGGTATACATACATCAGTGTGGTATGATGTCTTTAACTCTTTGGAGAAGATACCTAGAAGGAGAATACCAGGGTCAAGTGGAATTTCTGTTTTAGAATACTGAGTATATCAGTTTATACTCCCACCAACAATGAAGAAAGCTTCCTTCTGCCCCACAGCCTTGCCAGCATTTGTTATTGGCTGATTTCCTGATGATAGCCATTGTTTCTGGAATGAAATGGTATTTCAGCATAGTTTTAATTTGCGTTTCCTGAAAGGACAGAGATGTTGAACATTTTTTGATGTACCTATTAACCATTTGTACCTCTTTGTTGAGTATTGTCTATTCATGTCAGATACCCATTGTTTGATTGGGTCTTAAATTTGGGAGTCTAATTTTTTTAGTTATTTATATTTATAGATATTTGCCCTCTGTCAGAGAAGTAGCTAGCAAAAATGTTTTCCCTTTCTGTGGGTTGTCTCTTCACTCTATTGGTAGTTTGCTTTACTGTGCAGAAGCTTTTTAAGGCTAAGTGTGGTGGCCCACACCTGTAATCCCAGCACACGGGAGGCTGAGCCAGAAGGATCACCATGAGTTCAAGGCTGACCTGGGACATGTAGTGAGTTCAAGACCAGCTTAAACTACACAGCAAGACCCTGTCTTTAAAAAAAAATTTAAAAAGAGCTTTTAAATTTCATGTGATTGCATTTACTGATTCATGGTACTATTTCTTGTGCACCTGGAATTGCCTACACATATGTCTTCTAGTATTTTACCTGTTTCATCATTAAACAGACTAAGTGTTTCTGTTCTAATGTTTAGAGCTTTGATCTGTTTGGTTTTAGTTTAGTGCATGGTGACAGATCTCAGTCTAGGTTCAGTCTTCAGGATATGGGTAGCCAGTTTTTCTAGCACTGTCAGTGAAAACTAAGGTAGTTTAGTGTGCCTGGAGTTATTTCTGCATTCCCTATTCTGTTCCATTAATCCACATATCTGATTTTTTTGTTTAGGGGGTTTGTTTGTTTTTCGTTTGGGGTCTGAATATCAGTCTGTCTGTGGGGGGTTCCAGTACCATACTGCAGCTTTGCAGTATAATTTGAAGTCTGGGATCGTAGTGCCTCTTTGTTCTCATTGTCTAGAATTGCTTTCACTGTTCTAGGTCTCTTCTGGTTCCATATGAATTTTTTTTTTTATTTAAAAGAGAATAAAACAAAAGGGGGCAGTACAGAGCAGATCAGAACAGGACAACATAGGCAACACAGTACTTTACATTAAGTCAACTGGACATCAACCGTATCTAACACCATATCTCTTACTCTGCTATAGTTGAGCATAGTTTCAATTACAATATCAAACATAACACAATAGTATAAAGCCATGCATAGAGTGAAAGAATTACAGGGCTTTCTGAACCAAATAACAGAAAATGATCAATGGGTATTATAATATCTCATTTTTGACAAAAAAGAAAAAAATTTGTTTGAACTATCACATATATTCAAATTCCAATAAGACACAATGTGGTAGATAGAACCAACGGTAGTAGAACAAAAAAAGCATGGTAGGACTTCTAAGAAGGATAATATTAAATCAGCAATAGCTGTCATAATGTTTTCTTCAAAACAGCTGTTCATATCATCACATATGATATAGTCAAACAAAACAGGATAACACCATTCCAACTGATGATTTA
>PVJX010049804.1:0-10919 GCA_004027295.1 Dolichotis patagonum
ATGGATGAACCCACCAACCATGGATGAACCCACCCACCATGGATGAACCCACCCACCATGGATGAACCCACCCACCATGGGCTGAATCCACCCACCATGGATGAACCCACCCACCATGGGCTGAACCCACCCACCATGGGTTGAACCCACCCACCATGGATGAACCCCCCAACCATGGATGAACACACCCACCATGGGTTGAACCCACCCACCATGGATGAACCCCCCAACCATGGATGAACCCACCCACCATGGATGAACACACCCAACATGGGCGGAACCTTCTGAAACCATGAATCAAATAAACCACTTCCTCCTGTAAATTGTGAGTTTTAGGTACTGTATCCAAGTGATAGGAAAGTGGACTGACAGAAAGGGTGTATCCCGGGTAACACCAATTTCAGTGCTATACTCACAGGAAATACCTAAAATAAGCACAATACATATGATTTTAAAATAATGTGAATATATTGATATGATAACAAAACACCATTTGGATAACAAAACACTTTCAGAATTGTTCAATAATGTAATAGCTCAAAGAGTATTGTGAAGTCAATTGCACATAAGAAAGTTAAAGAATAAACATTTAACACACTTAGCCAGGATCATGTAGATTATGCTCTTGTTAGGAAATTTTGTTTTATTTTTCATAAAATAAGAAATAATCTACTTCTGACTTTTCAAGTCAATGCTTTTCTCTATAGTGAACCATTCTAGGGTCCTATGGGGACAATAATTGATGAAACAATCCCTCTGCATTTGGATGAATCAGCAGTATCTTTAGCTAAGCAGCTGCAGCTGCGTTGATGTTCTGAACTGATCGGAAGTGTGGTCATTTCAACTTGGGGCAAGACGTAAAAAGTGCACCATGCCGGGTCCAGGGAATAAGGCGGTGAGGACATGCTGGGACTCCTGCAGGCAAGTGAGGGGAATGTTTTGAGGGGATTAATGACAGTGTATCTTCCATTGAAATTTTTGAAAAAAATTTAACCTTCACCACATTTGCTAATTGCTGTGTGTGTGTGTGTGTGTGTGTGTGTGTGTGTAAAATACACAGCACATATATACACCAAAGTCATGCATGTAACACACATATTTGACATGCATCACATATATGAATGCTGCGTTTCAGATCAATAATATCCCCAAAGGGCCTTACCCACATGGTCAGGGCTGCTGGCCCAGAGTCAGACCCAAAATAGTCTTTGTCACTGTTATAGCTGTTATTACAGCATGTCAAATCAGATACATAATAATTTCTCTTTTTAACCCTCAGACCATGTCACAATTTTCATCATGATGGTGCATAATCGTGTGTGACAAACCCATGTTATTCCTCCAAATATTTCTATTGATGAACCATTAATTTTAATTTTATGAGTTTTATTACATTAAACAATGAGTGCTAAGAGGAAAACATAAATAAGTACTGTAGTTGTAATATTTATTGAGTATTCATATAAAAGCATCAAAATTTTCAACATCAACTCATTTGGGGTATCTAAAGCCTAAAATAGAACAAGGTAAATAAATTCTCACATGAACTACAATGAACATACAAATAGCACTCCACAAAAAATAAACTTTGCATCATCTATGACACCTAACGCAGTCTGCACACATGACAACAGCATTTCCATGTGTATATGTATGTATAGATATAGACATAGATGATATAGATATAGATATAGATGATATACATATAGATATAGATGATGATATAGATGACGATATATAGATATAGATATAGATATAGATATAGATATAGATATAGATATAGATATAGATATAGATAGTTTACACTGACAGCACATGTGTTTTGCTTTATTGGCCATTTTGTAGGACATAGTTGACATCTTGCTGGCCTTATTCTTTTTTCAGGAGGTTCTTACTATATTGTGAAGTGTTCCAGGAACATAAAATAGCAATAAAATAAAGAATTCTTAGTATGTATTGGACCTTTAGAATAAACATCAACGTTTTCACATTAGCTGTGTATTTACTTACAACACCTAAGAGACAGCATCAGAGATAAGTCCCTATGTTGACTTTGGAGGACTAGGACTGGAGCTCCTAAGAGATGATTTACAGCAGAGGAAACACAAAAGGTTTCTGTCCAGGACCACACAGAAACACTGTAGCCTTCAACTACATTGAAAATACCAACTGCACGCTACAAAAAATCCTTGCTTCAGTAATTACATCTGAATAATAAGACAATAAGATGTAAAAAAAAATCAAATATTTAATGAGTGCTTACGATGACATTAAGAGTTTCACATCAACTGTGTACTTGCCCATAAAACCAAAGAGATGACATTGTAAATAAAAACCTATGTGAACTACAATGAACATATAGACGAAAGTCTGCCACGGAAACCTTTGTTTCAGTCGTCACTCCCAGCCGAAGGTGAAAAGTGCGTATTTCACGCACAAACACCACTTACGCCGATAGCACCTGTGTTTGTCCTTTTTCCTGCCTTTTCTCATAGGGTACAGTGATGTCCTCCTTGTCCCCGTGTTGCCATGGGCGGCCTGTGTGACCTGTGTCCTCTATCCCCTGTCAGGTCTCCGGTGTGCCCCACAGCATTCCTGTGTGGTCCCGTTTTGTGTTTCCTCTGCTGTAAGTGATCTCCTATGAGCTCCAGTTCCAGGCCTCTAAGAAAATTTCTCGCTGGTGTTTTGTGCTTCTTATTTTCCTTATAAACTATCAGATTACTTATGCTACACATGTTTAGGACTGAGTAAAACACAGCCATTGGCCGATGCTTTGTGTTTTGAGTGACGTCATAATTGCCGCATAACTGATCGACAATATCTACTTTGGTTCTGGTGTCAAAAGTTTCCATCTCAGGCTTTCATTTTGTCAAGTTTCCAAAAAAGAGGCTTTTATACATAAATGGATGCAACTTGAGGCCATTCTCATTAGTAAAATAAATCAGATTTGCATGTGCAAACATTGTATTGTCTTTTTAGTGCAAAAAACTAAAAGCGCAAATAAGATTCAAAATGTACAATTGATATTATGAAAGTGAAAGGAGAAGAAATTGCTCGAAAAAAAAAATACAACTGCATTGGGGAAAAGGAAAAAAGAAAGAAGGGAAAAGAATACACACACACACACACACACACACACACACACAAATAAAAAAAACACTACTAATCTCTGTTAGTTCATTGAAAAGAACAGTTTGTGCTTTCATTGTCTGAACATTTTTCATGCCTACATCTTTAAGCTGAGCAACTACTTCAAAGATTACAATATACTAACCATTGCTAATCCCCTACTCTTTTGTTTTGAAATTCTGTATCATCATTTTTAGTTTTTTTCATTGTAAAGTAGAACAAGTTTTCAAAATAAAGGTCTACACGCTGCAAAATGCAAAGTTTCCATCATGGTGTAAAGCTGACCTCAGCAGTACCACTTTATTTTCTTAGCCATATGTTAAGCCCACGTAAATTTCTCTGAAATTCATGGACTGAACAATTACCTGTTTTATAATTGTAATATTTTATTTGGAATTTATGCTTTGTTCCTGAATGTAGTTTTTTGGGTTGTTTTGTTTTGTTTTGGTTTTGGTCATCTTTCTGAGACAGAGTCTCACTGTGCAGTTCAGGTTGTCCTTGAACTGACTTGGTAGCCCAGGCTGGCCTCAAACTTGCAGCAATTCTCCTGCCTCAGCTTCTTGAGTTCTGGGATTACAAGCACGTGCCACCACGCCCCGCCTCTGAATATAGTTCTCACTCTGGTCAACCTGTGCTCTGTTAGTAAATGTGACACCAGTTGGAACTGGTAAAGCAATTGTGGAAGGTCAAGTTCCAATTAGTTTGGGGTGGGAGCAACAAGTCTGCTCACAGCACTGTTTGGTTTATTACTCTATGAATAAAGACCCAGTGGCTGAGTTCCAACATGAATTTCTAAATTGTAAGCATAATAACATAATAATAGAAGCGTAGGCTTCTAACCTAGAGCAGATTACATGTTTGTGCCATATTTTGACCCTTAACTCTTCCGCAGGAAAAGAACTCCCTGCTAAGTATAAGAGAACTATGAATGCTTTCAGTTCAGCAAGTGAGGTTTCGTAATAAAGGCATTTTTGGATATGGGCTTGGTGCTCACAGTGTTTACCTTCTGTCTCAGCCTTTGTGTATCTCACAGCATCTTGCAGCATTTTGTCTGTTACAGTTTCCAGCACTGAATGCAGTGCTGGCCTCCTGTCCAGTGTCTCTCACCCCTGCCAACACTCACTAACTTTTCAGACCTGGCTCTAACATTGCACGGTTTCCTCGGTTTGCATGACCATTTTGCAACACTTTGACCAAAGGTGTCCAGTGCATACTCACACTGCCAAATCCAGGAGGGCTGCGTTCTCTGGGTCTCTACCTGCAGCTTTGCTTCACTTCACTGTCACAGGAACTTTGGCTCACAAGGAGACATCAAAGTCGTCGTCATCATCATCATCATCGTTGTTATCCACCCCACCCTTCTGTTAGGGAAACACGTATTTTAGCATAATGGACCATCTTTATCATCATGCATCTGCAAAACATGGAAATCTGGTTTTTCATGAGCCATTGTACCGTACTGGGCTACTTGTACCAAAAGAAAACTTTCTAAAACCAGTCCTAGAGCAGTGTGGGTGGGTGTGTTATACGCTCTGTGGTGCTCTGGTAAACACATGGGGAAGCTGACCCACAAACATCTTGTGGATACAATTCTAGCTGACACTTTTGCACATGTGCATGCACTTTGTTTTTTCTCTTAACGAATGAGTAAACACAAAGATCACTTCCTGTGCTCACTGCAAGGCACTGAGATGCCATCCAGCTACTATTATGCTAGACATCTACAGTAGAAAAGTGAAAGGGCATGTATAAAGGACTCTCTCTTCTGTAATTCACACAGCATGTATTTGCATGAATTTATTGCAGTTAGTCTAGAATTACTTTTAAAATTCCATAAATTAAGTATTAAACTATGTGGAATAAGGAAAAATATCAATTGTTTATAAAGTGTCAATGTGTCTTCCAATGCCAATTGGGAATTTGGGTTTTTCCATCTCCAAGGCTGTCTGCAGATAAGGTCTGCACCACATATTCATCCATATAAAATAAGTAGCTGTACAGAGGAACTATGTTTCAGAACTGATTAGAGATAGGGGTAGCACAGCAACATGGATACATGATGCTGTGATTTACTTACTGTAAAAACGTACTTAAGACAGGACTTGAAGCTTGGCCCTTTCTGCTTCTGCTGATGCCATTGA
The DNA here is from genome assembly GCA_004027295.1 of Dolichotis patagonum. Taxonomy (NCBI): domain Eukaryota; kingdom Metazoa; phylum Chordata; class Mammalia; order Rodentia; family Caviidae; genus Dolichotis; species Dolichotis patagonum. Next base: position 5,271 of record PVJX010049804.1, read on the forward strand.
ATTGGGAGAAGAGGCAGCTAAGGCGAGTCTGTCTGTGTGGGCAGTCTCTGTGGACTCCTCCCTCAATAACACCATATGTTAGTGACAGTTGGCGTCCTGCAGAGAATTGCAAATGTTTACAGATGCTGGAAGAAAGTCTTCCTTCGTGTTTCAGAGCTGTGCACGTGAAGCTTGCCAGGAAAGATGACATAAGGCCTTGCATTTTACTGATTTTGTTCTGTTGAATTTCCTCCTATTTAAAAAGCTTTGTGTTTCTGGAGAGACTGAGGATAAAAAATGTTTCTCCGTCCCTAATCTTACCACCCGTCCTCTGCCTCCCTGCTGTCTCTCAGTGTATACAGATCATTTTGAGATTTTGGGGTGATGTGAGAAAACAGCTGGTTTTGAGTTATTTTTATTGGGGTTCCTCTTTCTATCAGAGTTGCTCTTTCAAACTCTTCCAAATTTTTTTCAAATGACATCTTGGCATCAATTCTAAATCCAATCAATGTATCAACAATGATAATTTGGTTCAAGAAAACATAAATTATATATTAATTATTAAATTAGAAGTAGAACTAAAAAAAAAAACCAAATTCTATATGTTGTCACTTCTCTCCTTTAAGTCTTTCCTACAAACACTTCCAGGTGAGCTGAGTCAGAAAGGTAAAATATTAAACACTATCTTTTCCTCTAGTTTGCACATGACAATCATGCAAGTGTCCTAGCTTAGAAAATGGGTTACATGCTTATCCTAGTTACAGTCTGCATTCCTTCTCCCACCCTCGTTTTCATGCTTATGAGAGCTGTAACTCCCAGCCTGATTTTCTTTTCCCTAGGTAGCTGGAACGGACGGAACCCGAGCCTTCTCCAAGACCATGGCTGTAGTTCGGTTCTCGAGTGTCCCCAAGCCCCATGGATTGAAGGCTCGTTTCCCCTGCTCCTGGAATCCCGGGACCCGGAGGAATCTTCAGGAAGTGATGAGGAGAGGAAGGGAGGTAGGGCACGGGGCTGTGTCCCTAGAGGCGGCACTAGGGCCACAGTCCTCCCGCTTCCTTTCACTCTCCGCGTGTCCACACCCTCAGGATAATTCGAGGAGTGTGCTGTGCCGTGCTGACAACCAACAAGCAGAGACCCGAACGCACTGGGACCCCGTGACCAGGCGCCAAACCAAAACCACCAGCCCATGCCAGCTCTTCCCTTCCTGAACTGACTTTTCCTAGGATTCTGCAGTCCTCGAAGCATGCATTCGATGAGACTGGAGCACAGCACCAGATGGAATAAGCACTTTACAGTCTGCTTCGCAATACTGCAGTTTGGATGGAGCTGTCGATGCCTACTGGGGAAAACCTCAAGTCAGGATCCAAAACAACACGCAGATTGTGACCCTGACCTGTTGGCCACCGCGATAAAAGACTCTGGAGATCTCAGCAGGTGATCAATATGGGAAACTATTCCGCTTTCTGTGAAGTCCGAGCTGGTTCCTACTTGTGAGCGACTCTGCCCCTCCTCATCATCGGCCCAGGGCTTGGGGACACTCGAGACCCCAACCACAGCCGTGGGCTGGGAGAAGGCTCAGGTTCTATTCATTCCAGCTACCTCAGGAAACTGAGGCTGGGCAACATATAACTTATAACATGTAACTTATAACATATAACATAACATATAGTTATGTTATATAACTTATAACATATAACTTAGCAAATATACATGTCTGCACCTCATTTTTATCATGTAACACTCAGTGAGCTATAAAAATTATTCTTCATGTTGAGCTTAAATAACATCTGGACGCCAAAGTTTACACTGCTTTTGCCTTGTGCAGAGATCTGGAGTGGTCGCTGCGTGGGCCGAGGGACATTTCCCAGCCATCTCTGCACCTGCTCAATTTCTGGGACCGACTCTCCCAAATACAGCTTGGCTGGGACCTTTGAGTTAAGTTTGTGCTCAAAGTTGGATAAAGTTGGATAAAGACTTTCCCCCCTCACATTGTCCAGACTTACCAGTTTAACAGTGGTGCTGAGGTTCAAATGCAGCACCTTTGCAGTGAGCTCATACCCCGGCCTCCTCCATCTTCAGTTTCCATACAGGAGCTCACTGAGTGCTGAAGTTCCCTGAGCTGAGAGACAGTGTGGGCTTTCCTGCATCAGCCTCTCAGAGTGCTGGGATCATGGGTGTGCACCTCATGACCAGCTGGATCCCACGATTCTAAGAACCAAAAAGAAACTGAGCACAGGGCTGGGGATTTAGCTCAGTGGCATAAGCACTTCTCTGGCAAGTGCAAGGTCATGAGTTAGACCCCCCAGTACCAAAAAAAAAAAGAAACTGAACACAGATTGGGGGAACCTGGGCCACTGATGACAAGGGACAGAGTCGCTCACAAGTAGGAACTGGCTCTCAGAACTATTTCACAGAAAGCGGAATAGTTTCCCGTATTGTCACCTGCTGAGATTTCCAGAGTCATTTGTAATGGTGGCCAGCAGGACACAAACTTTGTGCTGTTTTGGATCCTGACTTGAGGTTTTCCCCACCAGGCACTGACAGCTCCACCCGAATATGAACACTTTCCAGTCAGAGGAGTCACGTGCAAAGGGCACAGACTGACTGATTCTTCTCACCCTGGTGATGTTTGCATGATGCTAAAGGAGCAAGTGACGCACCAAACAGGTCCTGTCTAGGAGACGTCTCAGCTCTGGTGAGTGTAGAAACAGCACTGAAAGGCAATCGGATTAGAATCAGCAGGGCTGTCGATGTTATAAGCAAAGGTCCTAAAATAGTAATACTTCACAGAAGAGTGGACTTCTCTCTTTATGATTGACTGATGTTTAGAGTGTCAAGGACTCCAAATAAAAGAGCTTTAGAAATAAGGAAGAGAAATACACAGCACCCTAAACTCTACCACAGGAAGAAACATTTTAAACAATCCAAAAGCTCTCACTGTGCAGACTGTAGCTAGAAACACTGCTACTGGAGGGGAAACACGTTGTGGGGCCATAAGAAAAGTAAGATCCAGGGTAGAATATCTTTTAGACAACATAACAGTACAAGCAGAAAAGAGTAGCAAAAACGAATTAGCATGTAAGCCAGTAAGCCAGAAATGGGTAGAGAGAGCTATGCAATCCAGGGAAGGAAAGACTGGAAATACTCTTTCTGGATTATTATTTTTTGGGAGACAGTACTGGGAATTGACTCAGGACCTTGCATTTGCCAGGTTGGCACTTATTTTTCCTTTAAAGATCTGAGGATTTGAAAGAAAAAAAATCACAATTGTACAGCTGGGGATTTAGCTCAATGGCATAAGCACCTACCTTTCAAGTACGTGGTTGTGAGTTCGATCCCTGGTACCGATAAAAAAAAAAAAAAGAAAAAAAATCACAATTGAGACACAGAAATACAAAGAAGAAATTATTTTAACCAGTATAGTTTAAGATTTAAACAATGGCATATAGAAATTACATGGATATAATAGATACATATATATGATACATACACATAGCCTATATATATTCATGTATAGTCTCCTTAATTTTGTATATATTTATATAAATTCTTAAAATATAATATGGAACTGATGATTTTGTGTTGTTTTTTCATAAACCAACTGTTTGTATTTTCATAAACCAAATTTAAGGAAGTGCTTCAATTATCCCTATAGCTTCCTCTAGGGATACATTTTGGAAAATGAATAATCACTCTGATGACCAATGTTCGAAGTTGAGAACAAAATTTAACAAAAATTTTAAATACAAGACAGAAAGTATTACAATTGAGTACATTATTATGTGGCTAATTCACTTCAAGATACAAGTTGTTTATTTTTTCTTTCTGTGTAAGTTTATATACATATGCATACATCTCATGCATGCACCAAGAAATTCTTCACATGAAATCTTTTTAAAACAAAAAGATTTTCATGTCAAAAGTTTGGGAAGTTTTGTTAATTGCTCTAAGAAATTAATAATTTCCGCTTAGCATTAAGTGAATACTTATTTCTAACTGTAAGTTAGAAAGAAAAATAGCAAAAATATAACAATAATGGCTTTATTGACAACCCATAGTTAGCTGGTGAGACTGAAGGCACCATATAAAAGAGAAAATGAAAAAAAGAGAAACTCTTGGATAATAAGAGAAAAAGAATAACTTTTCAACCCCAGAATAGAGGTAGTAAATACAACAAATATACAAACCCTATATACTATTTCTGCAACATTTTAGAAAGTAGGCTGTAAATTTCTTAGGCATGAAATATGCAAATAATTCCTAATAAAGGAAATGAAGAATAACTAAATATATACATATATAACTAATTACACAAAGTGCGGTACCACTTGTCTGCCGAATCAGACAGCAGGCAAATCTAATAAAAGGTTTCACAAAGGAGCCATCCGTGGGTGGAGGGCAGTGGGAGGCCCACCTCCCGGGAAGCTCAGCCTCTGGGTGCCCGTCCTCAGTCAGGCTGGCTGTGGGGACAGGTGATCCAGAGACCATCCTCTGAGCGGCTGGGCCCCTGCAAGCAGGGCCTCTCAGCTTCCGCACAGGCTCCAGGGTCTCGCATGCAGCCCCGCGTGTGCTTCCTGGCAGGAGGAAAGGCAAAGCCAACATGGCTTAAGTGTTCGGCAACTTCCACTGGGAAAAAGGATCCTGAAATGGGAAGCCCCTCACTCCCTGCTGTCCTCCCGCTAAATGCCAATCCCTGATCAAAACAGGACCCCAGTGGGCTAAGGAGTAAAGGCACAGACTCCGCAGTCCGGAGGGCTGGGGCTGCGGACTCAACAAGGAAACAGAAAGTGAACAGGAATTTAAGGTGTCCTCGCGTAAACACAGCCCTGTAAGTCTGCTCACCGGCAGTGGGTTTCCAGAGCAGGCGATACTGTAACGATCATTTAGGGGCCAAAGCATCAACTCAGTGCAATGTGAGAATATTTCTAGATTATAAACATCAGTGAAATTTTAAAGAGAATTAAATGTTTACTGTAGAACTTTATGTAAACTTGCTAAAACTTTTCTAAATCCCATAACTAGATATTGTGTTTTAAAAAAATCTCAATGATGCAAAAGAAATTTGTCATTCTTCGAATCTTAACCATTGTTAAATGCTTTGTGAAGATATGTACTAACAAATAGAACTGCTAGAATAGTCCTAAAAGCTGTGCATCAGTGGACAGAGCACAGAGCAGATGCTCAGACACCCGGAGAGTAAGATTCCAGGCCAGGAGGTCGCTTGGGGAACTGGGCCTTCCTGGGCAGTTGGCAGGGCTTTCCCCGTCTTCCAGACTTCTTGCTTTTGTTCGGCCACCCTCCTGTGATGGTGTGTCAGTGTGAGTGGACCCAGCGTGGGTGGACCCAGGAGAACCTCATTCCCAGGCTGTCCACGAGCACTGGGATGGAGACCCAGCGGAAGCATCACCTGGCCTGGTGTGGGGCTCTGCACTGCTGGGTCCACCGAGTGGAAGGAGCTGGCTCCAGCCTGGGACGCCCGCTTCTCCGCCCTGGGGACAGAGCTCCTGGCTCTGGGCTCCTGGACTCTCCACTCTCTGGGCTTTGTTTGCCTCAGGGCAGGAGTTTGGTCTGCGCTTCCTCCGGGCCCAGGGTGGCCTCAGGATGACATTGTACAGCTGCGTCTCCCGCTCCTCCTCTCCCCCGCCTCCTCCTCCCTGTTCGTCCTCCTCT
>PVJX010049805.1:0-10920 GCA_004027295.1 Dolichotis patagonum
GAGATGCTGCTTTCTGGGAGACTTCCTGGGTGTGAAGGGTGGGGCTACGGGCCCAAACAAACCTGGCCCAGATGCCGATCTCCAGGCAGTTCCTTGCGGATGAAGGGCAGGCCTACCAGCCCCAAAGAGTCCCGCCGAGATGCAGGTCTGCGCAGACTTTCGATCCAAACAGCCCAGGCCACTCTGCAGGTCCGAGACTTTCAGGTCCCAAGGAGACAGGCTGAGATGCTGCTTTCTGGGAGACTTCCTGGGCGTGAAGGGCGGGGCTATGGGCCCAAACAGACCTGGCCCAGATGCCGATCTCCAGGCAGTTCCCAGTCCCAAAGAGTCGCGCCGAGATGCAGGTCCGCGCAGACTTTCAATCCAAACCGCTCAGGCCACTCTATGGTCCGGGAGTTTCAGGTCCCAAAGAGACAGCCTGAGATGCTGCTTTCTCGAGATACTCCAGTCCCGGCTCCGCTAGGCCCAAACCATCTCCCGGCCGCGGCAGCGATGGTGGCGGTCAAAGACCTTTGAGGTGGGTGTGGATGTTCAAGCCTGTGAGATGGGCACTGAGGAGGCTCAGGCAGTAAGACCTCGATGAGTTCTAGGCCAGCCTGGGCGACTCAGTGAAATTAAGCTGAGGTTGAACTATGTAATGAGATCCTGTCAAATTATCTTGAAACTTTCATGGCTGGATGACCGCCATTTCCCTCGCACCCGGAACTACTCCCTCCAGTACTGTGGTTTTCAATGTTGAGGTCTTTTACTTCATTGGTCAGATTGATTCCTAGGTATTTCGTTTTTTTGGATGCTATTGTGAAAGGTATTGTTTCCCGGATTTCTTTCTCAGTGAGTTTGTTATTTGTGCATAGGAATACTATCAATTTTGGGGTGTTGACTTTGTATCCAGCTATGCTGCTAAATTTGGTTATTAAATCTAGAAGTCTTTTGGTAGAGTTTTTGGAGTCTGCTCTGAAGCGTATCATGCCATCCACAAATAATGATAATTTAACTTCTTCTTTACCCATCCTTATTTCTTTTATTTCTTTCTCTAATTGTTCTGGCTGCAGTTTCCAGAGAAATATTGAGTAAGAGTGGAGAGAGTGGACATTCTTGTCCTGTTCCTCATTTCCGAGTGAAAGCTTTCGGTTTTTAGTCCATTTAGTATGATGTTGGCTAGTGGTTTGACATAGATGGCATCTACCAGACTGAGATAAAGACCGCCTATACCAATTTTCTGTAGGATTTTTAGAGTGTAACAAGATCATACATCTTCAATTTATTGGGAATAAGAAGTTGCTGCCTACTTGACCCAGCCCCTGGGTCTTTGGCGTTGGCCTCTAGTATTTTCTATGACCCTTAGGCGAGCTCCGTCTTCGTATACCTGACAGAACAACTGGTTAGAGTAACTATGTCACCTTGGTAGAGTAATCAGCAATAACAATAGCATCAAACACAGCCTAGAAAATGACAAAAGTTTGGCAACTATTAATTTGCTGCCTTTAGCCATATGAACTATATTTGTGGTTATATAGCAAATTTTAAAAACCCCAGAAAATTGTGTACAGTAAATAAGTCCTCAATGTGGTGATTTTTCCCCCCAGGAGAGAAAATTTAAAAGGGGTTGGGGGAAAAATAGAGAAATAGAAGACGAGGAAGAGATTAGAAGCACAGTTGGAGGAAAAAGGAAGACTATACAAATTTTGGGAAACTGGTGAAGAAGACAGGGTGGAAAGAGAGAAGCAAGAAGTAAAAACAAGAACTGAATACAACAACAACAAAAGAACTAGAAACTATGTTTGTACTCATTCAAGAACAAATAAGCCCAAACCCAGCCTGAGATTTGGTGTCCAGACACTAAGAAGAGTTTTGTGTCAATTTTATCACAGCCACACTGGATGGGATTGAAAGGACTTTGTACATTAGCAGTTTCATTTGGGAAAAGAGATGGTGTTGTTGAGTAAAGTCCTAATAATTCATTTGGTTTATTTATAGTACTTCAACAATTGTGAAAGAATGTTATTTCTTGTGTAATTAAAAAGTTGAGGTACAAGGTACAGATCCTTGTTTCCCTTTAATAAATCAATTGAAGTATTGATAACTTATGGACAGAAAGCTACAGACATGATTGTATTTTTTCAGTGTGAGCAGACCCAGGTGACCAGCGCTCTAGTCTGGAGGAGGACGTGATCTGGATCCAGTAACTGCCCGATCCCATCCCTATCTCCATGTCACTTCCAGGGTGAGCTCAAAGTGACAGGTGAGCTGTGTCTCCACTGAACATTATACACTCGGAATTACCCAGAAGACCTCATTTTGTGCTTGTCTTCCTCAGCAAATCATTACATACATGAACCTTATTGCTAATATTGCGTGGCATTTTCATTATCATTTGAAAAATGCCCATGTAGACAAATGCCAAAGGGAGTTATTTCCAGATTGCATATTGGTCCTTATTTATTCATCTTTTGTCACTGGCCCTTTTATGCTGTCTTTGGGGAGGTCGTATCTCTCGTGACAGCTGTTTTTCTCAGAAGCCCTTCGTGTGTGAGCACAGGTAGGTAGATATAAGGAAGCAGTGTGGAACAGTGATGAGGAACACAGGCTCCTGAAGTTATGCCTGAGTTCAGCTCCTTCCACCTAGGTAATCCTGAGCAGCCTACTCACCCTGACTGGAGTTTAGTTTCCCAGTTTGCCAAGGGAACAACAACCCTTAACTCATGATGTATTAACCCCACCCCCGCCCTGCCCCCCTAGCCCAAGATCAGACACACGTCAGCACCCACAGTAGGGGTTTTCATAAAGCCAAGGACTGGGGTGTGGTGGCCCAAACGTGTAATCCCAGAACTCTGGAGGGCTGAGGCAGGACGATCCACGTTTGAACCCAGCCTGGGCAACTCAACAAGATAGTAAAATCCTGTCTGAAAACGAAGCAAAAGAAAACAAAGCAAAACAAAACAAGTTAAAAGGGCTTTGAGGGCAGCCTGACCTACGTATGGAAACTCTGTCTCAAAAAAGTCCCCAAACAAATAAAAGGGCCTGGGACGTAGCTTAGTGTATGGGCTCTGTGTTCAATCCTCAGTCCTGTAAAACAAACAAACAAGCAAACAAACAACAAAGACGCAAACACACAGGCAGTAAAGTTACTAAGCTGTTTTAAAAGGAAGGTTTGAAAGCATTTCTAATGTCTCAAACTCTTTTCAATAATCACTGTATGCCTCTTGCATACGGTAAAAATGCAATAATGAATACTCTGAAATGGAACTAGCTATCCATTTATTAAGCATAAATTTGTTTTTCCTAGATTACAGAAAATTCAGCTGAGTGGCTTTCTGCCCTCTGGTGGATTCTAATGACAAAACATACAAAACAGTTTTTAGAAATTGCAGCTAGATGTCTCATATCCCTAAATATCTAGTTTTAAATTTGAAATACATCTGTGTACATGTTCAAATAATTCAAAAATTGAGGTTAAACAAATAGATGATTTGTGGTTGAGTCTTTGGTCTTGGTTAGGACAGAAATCAGGAAACTGCTGGGACTCTAACAGTAAGTTTCAGAACACTGCCGTTGAAAACTGTCAGCTCTTAAATGTTTGCTTTTTGTATTTTTTCATCTGAAAGCATTATGGCTTATATTTAAAGTGTCCTCCAAAGCTTCATGCACCCCCAGGTAGGGCTATTGCAGGTGACTGGATCGAGGTGTGTGACCCTGGATTTGTCCACTGATGGGGTTCTAGCTGGGTGTGATGTTAAGAAGTGAATCCTGCTGGGAAGAGGTGGGTCACTGCAGGTGACACCTGGAAGTGTATGTCCAGCCTTGATCCTTGTCGTTGCTTCCTGTCTGCACACCATGGACTGTTCCTCCCGCCTTGGAAACATTTGACGATGGACTGAAACCTCTACAAATTGTGAGCCAAAATAAACCTCTCTTCTTTAATTTGTGGGTGTTGAGTATTTTGCCTCAGCAACAAGAAAGTAACTAAGACACAAAGTGAAAGTTTTTCTTTCTTTCTTTTTTTTTTTCTGATGCTGAGGATTAAACCCACAGCCCTGTGCATGCTAGGCAACTGGTCTACTATTGAGTTACAGCCCTCACCTCGCAAGTCCAAGTGAATTTTTCATGGGGAGAATCTCACCCCTTTGGATTGAATCCTGGGTTTATGTCAAGGAGTGAGCTTTCCAGCGCCATCCACTGGAGCTTTGCCTCTGAGAGGGTACACAACTCCAGCAATCTGTCAAAGCTGCTTGTTTCAGAGATTTTTTTCCATTTTATTTTTGAGGCAGAGTGCTCTGTGTTATCCGGTTGGCCCCAGACGTCTCGGCTCAAGAAATTCTTCTACCTCAGCCTTCCTAGTGTGTCAGAATATAGGCATGTAGCGTCAGGTCCAGCTTCTTCTGAGAAATATTGAGCGTGTATTTAATCCATTTGCTGGAGTTAGATGTCAGGAAGAGAAGCTGTGATGGGGCAAGAAGGAAGAAGCTGGCTTTTGTTTACTTTAGTAATTCCTTTGTGTCACTGATTTATTATCACTGTATAAAAAGGCCTCGGGGATTCATGGAATGTGCTGGGTTTGTGGTAAAGAATTAGAATCTCCCTGCATTGTCATTTAGAGTTATGTTACTGTTATTAAAACAGTAGCTTCCAAAATTAGAGTTTTGGTTCAACAGCTTTAAAGTGTTTGTGGAATGATTTGAAATATGAAAATATCAATAAATAAATGAATTTCTGAACTGTGTTCTAATGGAAACTGTTTTATGATGTGTGCTAGAGTAAAACACAGACAATGACCACTTAGCTTTGAATGTATAGCATGTGTAAAATAGCATGGTGAGCAGTTTCTCAAGTTATTTAACTTCGTAAGTGTTCTGTGAAGCAGGTATCAGTGTTCAGCCTTAATTTAAAAATGAGACTGAAGTAGAGGTTTTGAATAACTTCTTCAAGTTTTATACAGATAATGAACAGCAGACCTAATGTTTGATTTGGATTATCTGGCTCCAAGGCTGATTTCTTTGGATTCTACTGCATTGTTTCAAGTCGTCTGAATCTTTCCTGGTGGCTTGAATGGGTCCAGTTGTTGTATCATTCTCCATGGGGTCGGATACGGGTGCTGGATTCCGGAGGATCCAATAGAAGAGTTCATGAATTAGAATCCGCTTGGACAGGGAAGGTGAGTTACATCAAAAAAGTAATAAAAGCAGCTGAAGGTCACACCCAAAAAAGAAAAGAGCATATACATCTTAAATATGGGTCTAGGACACAGCAGTGACCTAAGACCCCAGGAAAATGAAGAGAGAGCAGAGGAGGTGTGAAGAGTGTTCTGCTATGAAATTTATGGAACTCTCTGAATTTGGGCATCAGAGGAGCTACATGGAGCTGGAAATAGGAATCAGAGGTGTGGCATGTTTTGAGGCTGCCATTTCCAAGAGGAAAGAGGACACCAAGATGAATCATCTACGACACACATCCCCTGGCCACCGGCTGCTTTGACTCCATGGGGGCCTCATGATCTGCAGAGTCGGGGTGGCCCACGTTGCTGGCACAAAGACCGAGGCCACAAACACTTAGGTGCTATTCAGCGTTGCAACGCTGCTACTTCTGAGTGATGCAAGGACCCCAGAACATATATTCAGTCCCCTTTTTTCATGGTGACATGGAATTTTTGTGCAGTATTTTAGTTTCTCCTTTGCATATTTCCATAGCAGTCACTGTGATTGCTGCTGTTTTGCTCGGGCAATAATGTGCCAGGGTATGACTGAGGGAAATGGCCAGAAAAAAAAGCGGCATATATACGTTTCTGCAATGATGAGACAAGTTCTGTCCGCCCCTAATTGTGTTGTCGACTAGGGAGCTATGAAGTTTTGGATGTCCAGGAATCTAGTCACAATTTCACATGTTCCATCTATATTTTTTTCTTTATTTTGACTATGAATGATTACTATGTGACTTTTCCTGTTACCATCTCTCAACTATGGATTGAGCTTCTATAAGAATAGACATTTAAAATAAACTTTTATTTTGGGGATAATTTTAGTTCTGCAGAAAGTTGGAAAGATCACGTAGCCACCCCATACAACCCTCCCCCGGTTCCATCATTAAACGCTTTCCATGGCGTGTTTATCAAAACTGAGGAAACTGACAATGCATTACTATTCATTTAGCTTCAGCCTTTACGGATCCTACCAGGTTTTCCACGGATCTCCTCTTCTCTCCCCAGGATCCAGTGCAGGGAACCACATTGCGTTTAGTTGTCAGGTCTTCTTAGGCTGACGGGTGACAGATTCTCAGTCACAAGCTTGAGGCTTGAGGAGCAGTGGCTGGAGACCCTGTAAAATGTCACCCACCCTGTGTTTCCCTGAAGTTGCCTCGTGGTTAGGCTGCACAGGTTTGGGAAGAAGCTGCATTGTCTTTGCACCTAACGGAGGGGCCAAATCATACCCAGGTGCCTTCAGAGGTGGTGACGGTGCTAAACTTCTCCCCCTACCACACAGGCAGTGCCTGCCAGCAGTTCCTACTGCCGAGCTGTGGTCTTACCCTTCCTCTGCTGTATTATTTGGAAACGAGTCCCTAAGTCTAGTCCCTAAGTCTAGTCTGCTGTATTATTTGGAAACAAGTCCCTAGTCTATTTTGAAGCAGGGTCTCTCTGGGTAGTTCAGGTTGGCCTCAAAGTTGCTATGCAGCCTACCTCAAGCTTCAAACTGTTGGCGATTGTGCTGTCTCAGCTTCCTGAGTGCTAGCATTGCAGGCATGGGCCACCCTGCCCAGCTGATGGGAATTTTCAGGAGAAAAATTTCATTCCACTTTGAGATGATTAGGAATGCTGTGGGCTTAAAGAACATAGGGATGCTTGACCAACAGTCTCCATGAAGGGGAAGCAGATAAGTTATATTTCTTCTTTGCACGGATGCTTTAGCTTCATTTTCAAGGTAGGACCATGACTGGCTCAGAGGAGAGTGGGGTGAATTTATATTTAGTTTCATGGGTTGGCACCTCTCTTGCAGAGATTTAGAGGATTTCAAAGAGGACACCAAATCTGAAGGAGCAGCAGATGCAGCCTGCTTGGAGCTAAATCTGAAACTTCATCTGTCTGTGAAGAAGGTGGTAGCCAGCGCGGCGTTGCAAGACTGTAATTCCAGCACTGCAGGAGACCGAGATGGAAGATTTTCAAGTTCAGACACAGCCTGGGTAATTTAGTAATGCGGTAAAACCTTGTCACAACAATAAAAATGGACTGAGGATGTAACTCAAGGCTTTGGATTCCGTCCAGTGTAGGGCAAACCCCCTCCTCCCTCTGCCCCAAGGAAGATGCTGCCTTACCCTCCTTCAGATTTTGGAAATCGCAGTCAGAATAATTCGGCTCAGAGTCCTGGCCACTGCAAAATCAGACAGATGCTATTTGCCCCTCTGAGTACAGCTTATGATGATTTCTGCTGCTACTACCCATTTGATCTCCCCCAGGGAAACTAAGGCCTATATTTGTTGAGTAGTATTTTAAAAATACACAACACACACACACACACACACTCTGACAAATTTACAATGACAGATCATACTGACGACAACTGATTCATGATATAATCAGTAGAATTCTACTGTGTATAATGTTGTCCTTAGCAGCTGGTGGCTGAAGTAAACAATTTCTCAAGTGGGACCGGGGAAGAAGCTTGCACAGTGGACAAACCCATCCTAACTGAAAATGTGGTAAGTTGGAAATACATTTAAATTATCTCACCTGCTGGTCACCGTAACTTAACAGCACAGTGCGGTGCTAGGCAACGGTCATTCCCTTGGCTGTGGCCAGCTGTCCCTGCCCAACAAGGTCACACTGTATAGTATTAAGCCAGGGAAGGATCCATGTTCAAAATTCAAAATTTGTAGTAGTTTGTACTGAATTCACATTGCTTTCAAGTCAAAAAGTTGTTAAGTCAAAGCACTGAAGATCAAGACTATCTGTACTTCATAGTACTTCACAAACAACAGTCAGAGACATACGTCTATACCTCTATAGCGTGTGACGGTTACTGTTATTTTCTCACACTATAGTGAATCATGTTCTTGTATTACGCATTTTGTTTTCTCTGAACTATAGTAACTATTTGATCATCATTGCTTCTGTAGTATGTAGCATTGTACTTGACATCTACGAGGTGCTTAAAATATATTTTTGGATGAACAGGTAAACATTAAAAAGAAGATGGATGATTAACTTGCTTCTAGTTTTGTCATTTTTGTGATCTTATACAAATGCAAAAACATAATCTTATTTTGTGATCTTATACAAATGCAAAAACATAATCCTTAACTATAGAAACACAATTTTTATTTTTCGGAATTTAAATACATTCCCAGATTAAGTGGCAAAGATCATGCCCAATCTAATTTAATGCAACACACATTTATTGAAAATGAACCCTAAGAAAAATGCACTGGCAATGTTTTGGAAGATGAGGGTGAATAAGGTGCTCTTTTGGCCCTACAAATTTTCAGATCTCTCTGAATGTTTGGCCCACTCAGTGTACACACTGACTCTCGGTCACTGCTGAGAGATTCTTGCCCTCCAGTTCTACACAGTGTGACTCCTGAGACTACTTGGTTACCCTGTGAGCACCAGTGCCCAGGGAGTCACTTGCTGACAAGGGGATCTCGATCTCTGGGGCAGATTTCTCCTGCCTGACTCTAGCACCAAGAGTCACCCCGAATTCACCAGCAGCTCTCAGATTCCCCTGATCAGTTCTGCATGCACTGTCAAACACTTCTCAGGAGCCTGAGATATTTTCCTCTGAAACGTTGTTGGTCATTTTCATAGTGTAGATCAGGGGCAGCAATTTTGGTCTGGGTAGGGCCTGATAGCAAGTACTTCTCCAGCTTTTATGGATATACAGATTTTTGTCCCAAACACTCAAACTCTGCTATTGTGGCACACAAGCCACTAGAGGCAGTATATAGACAATTAAGTGTAGACATTTTCCAATACAAATTTATTTATAAGAAACAAATAAAAATGAGGCAGTGGAGAGGGTTTGGCTTACAGTTCTAATTTTCTAGCCCTTGGTTTAGAGAAAACTTATGAAAAGAATAACCCTTCAAACTAATTTTATGAAAAACATCAATGACATTATTGCCTTTACAATATCACATTACTATTGAAATTTTGTTAACTCCAGTTGCAGGAATCCATGCCCTCTATACCTGGGGTGAAGAGAGACTCCATTTCAGGTAATTTCTTCTTCTTCTTTTTTTCTTTTTGGTACCAGGGATTGAACTCACGACCTCACACTTGCAAGGCAGGCGCTTACGCCGCTGAGCTAAATCCCCAGCCCTGATTTCAGATTTGGGTAAATAAGTAAGAGGAGGAAAATGTGCAAGCTCCAAACACAGGTTCTCAGTACTTATTGTGGTACATACAACTTCTGGCCAATCCAGCATTTTTGTCAAACTCTCCTTGTATCAATTTGATATAAAAATGCCGTAGAATTTATTTCAATAAGGACCTTCTTTTGCAATCAGACAAAAGTCAGCACAGTGTTCTTGTGAGCCGAGTGTGAGACTGAGTGTCGATCTTCTCATCTGCTTTGTTCTAGGGTTTTCTTTGGTGGGAATGACAGGAGATGTTCTTCCTTATGGAAGAGGCACATGCGTGGAAGACGAGAAACAGCCTGCAAGGTACGTCAGAAACCGAAGACGGCTGTGATGTTTGAGGTGTCTCTTTAAACCCTTTGCTCATTTGTCAACTTCTCTTGACATATTTATACAAGTCCCAAGTAAAAATGCCCTTTTCCCATATCAATGACTTCCAATGTGAAAAACTGGCATTCGATACCAGCAAATTTCTCTAAAGGCAAATGTCAAATATTAATTCTAGCTTAAAGTAGAATCATTTATGTACATTTGTGCTTTTGCTTTAATAACCGAAGCATAAAAATTGCTATATTCTAACACATATATTTTACAGCTCTAGATAATATTTTTTATATTATATTTTATAAGGCACTTTTGTGAAAGCAATCAGTAATAATAGAACAGGAGTTTAAAGACAGAAATACTCAGTCGCTATCGCAGTATCTGCTGCATAATAGATACATTTGAGAAATAAATATGTTCTTCACCACATAATTAACTTATGGGCTTCTCATTCAGTGTGTGGATAAACTTCCTTCCCACTGACTTATAAGGTAAATAGGTCTTCCCAGTATTTCCTCGCTTGAGTGCAATAATTTTTGCATCTAATATATACTAATGTGTATATAGGAAACATCGTTCTTAGTTACCGACGTCCACATTTTCTGGCTTATTTGAGCTGAACGTCACTGCAGAAAGACATTTTGGCCAATAAAGAGAGCAGCGACCCCTCAGATTGTAACGGAGCTGAGTGATGCCCGCCATCCCGGGACACGGTGGGGATGCTGGTGCCCATGAATCTCCTCCGTGGCCAGTCATTCAGAAGCACGGCACAGACGTGCATGCCGTGTAATCGCAGTGCTTGATAATGAAGGTGACTGTGTCACTTGCTGTTATGTTTACCCTACTGTACCTTTTATGATTATTTTTACACTACACTCTACGTATTAAAAATGCCTTCTGAGAACCCGCGTGCTATGCTAAGCTGTTGGCAGCTCCACGCATCTGTATTTATGGCACCGCTTGATGATATCGAGGGGCTGAATCGAGTTCTTGGATCCGGACCATCTGTGTGTGCGTTCGTATGGATCACGGTATTCATCCATCCATCCATCCATCCATCAGGGCAGTCACCTGAGGATGCCTTTGTGACTCCAGCGACGTGTGACTCCAGCAGCATCTGGGACACACCCCTGAGCTGCAGACAGCCTGAAGGTGGTGTCGGGTAGGTCTCCAGGGACACAGGAAAGCGGGATGCAGTTTTGTCGTGGTTAAAAAAAATCCTTGTTTCTGCCTGCATGACTTTGCTACAGCTGCTGT
>PVJX010049806.1:0-10918 GCA_004027295.1 Dolichotis patagonum
GATTCCTATTTCATTTCTTTGAATGCTATTTTAAAGGGTGTGATTTCACTCATTTGCCTCTCACGAGTTCGTTGCTTGCGGATAGGAATACTATTAATTTTTGAGTGTTGGGCTTGTATCCAGATACAATACTGAATTTGGTTATTACATGTAGGAGTCTTTTGTGGAGTTTTGGGGGATCTTTTTTGTAGAGTATCATGTCATCTGCAAATAATAATTTAACTTCTTCCTTTTCTGTCCTTATTCCTTTTTTTTCTTGCTCTCATCTAATTACTCTGGCTAATGTTTCCAGACCTATATTGAATAGGAGTGCTGATAGTGGACATCTTTTTCTTGTTCCTGATTTTAGTGTGAAAGATTCAGTTTTGTCCATTTAATATGATTTTGGCTGTTGGTTTGCCATAGATGACTTTTATCAGATTGAGATAAACAGTCTATTTCAATTTTCTGTAAGATTTTTTTATCATATTTGAGTGTTGGACTTTGTCAGAAGCTTTTTCTGCATCTATTAAGATCTTCATATTGTTTTTGTTGTGGCTTTGTTAATATAGTATATTTATTGATTTATATATGTTGAACTATCCCTGCATCCCTAGATGAATCCAGTATGTTCATGGTGTTTATAATATTCTTAATGATGTGATACATTGTTTGCCAGTATGTTATTGAATATTTTTAATCTATATTCATTAGGGAGTTTGGTATATAGTTCTCTTTCTTAGTTGCATTCTTCTCTTGTTTTGGTATCAGGGTAATGCTTTCTTCCAGGAATGAATCAGTCAAGACCTGGGCTTTTCTTTATTGGTAGATTTTTAATTGCATTTTCAATTTCATTGGCTGATATCATGTTATTTAGAATTTTTATATCTTCTGGACTTAGTTTGGTAATCTGTGTCTAGGAATCTGGCCATATCTTCTCTATTTTCCATCTTATTAGAATATAGGTTCTCATAGTATATATTGATAAGCTTCTGGATTTTTATAGATTCCATTGTGATTTTCCCCTGTTCATTCCTAATTCTTTGTATTTGTGTTTTCTCTTTCCTTTTTGATGAGGTTGGTTAATGGTCTATTAATTTTACTTATTCTTTCAAAGAACCTACTTTTCAATTCATTGGGTGTTTATTGTTTTCTTATTCTCAATTGCATTAATTTCTGCTCTTAACTTTATAATTTCCTCCCTTATGTGAGATTCAGACTTGGTTTGTTCTTATTTTTCTAGAAATATGAGGTTCAAACTTAGGTTGTTTGTTTGAGCTCATTCTGTTCTCCTGGTGTGAGCAAGCATCGCTATAAATTTCCTTCGTAGGACTGCTTTCATTGAATCCCATAAGCTTAGCTATGTTGTATGAGCATTATCATTTAATTGTTTATACTATTTAATTTTATCTTTAATTTCCTCTGTGACCCATTGGTTGTTCACAAGGGCATTGTTTTAAATTCCATGTATTTATGTAGTTTTTCTGGTTTCTTTTGCCACTGATTTCAAATTTCTTTGAGCTATAGTCAGATATTATGCATCAGATGATTTCAATTACTCTGTATTTACTTAAGCATATTTTACATTCTAACATGTGGTTTATTTTGAAGAACATCCCATGTGAAGCTGATAACAATGTGGTGGAACACTGTGTAGACATCTACCAAGTCTATTTGTTCACAAGCTTGATTTGATTCTGATATTTCTTTGTTGATTTTTTGTCTAGTTAATCTATTTATTTGTCCCCCAATACAATATTTTTAGTGCTTACTTGGTTTTTAATTTCTGTTAATATTTGTTTTATGTAGTTGAATGCATTGGGGTTTAGTGCATATATGTTTATCATTGTTATTTCTTCTTCTTGGAGTTTTCCCTTAAAAAGAATGTAGTGACCTTCATCCCTTTTAATCAGTTTTGACTTAAAGTTTTCATTAACCACAAGTGGAATTACCCCTGCTTTTTCCTGGGTTCTTGTGGCATGGAGAATTGTTTTCCATCCTTTGACTTTTAGTCTGTGAACTTCTTTTGAAGTTAAATATGTTTCTTGAATGCAGCATGTTTCTTGTTTCTTTATCCATTTTGCCAGTCTTGTTTCTTTCAATTGATGAATTGAGACCATTTACATTGATGATTATAACTGTTATGGATTGGCTTATCTTTTTCATGATATTTTCCTATTACTGGTTCCCTGTCTTCCTCCTCTGTTTTATTCCTTGCCCTGCCTGGCAGCTTCTTTCTGTTTGTGGTTTTTGTTTGTTATCTTCATTATCTCTTTCTAATATATCCTTTAGAGCATTCTGTAGAACTCGTTTGGTGGTCATAAATTTCTTCAATTGTTCTTTTGCATGGAAGTATCTTATTTCTCCATTGATTTTGAAATACAGTTTTGTAAGGTACAATCTGGATCAAAGATTGTTTTCTTTTGTGGCTTGAAGTACTCACTCTAAGCTTTCTTTGATTTGAGGGTTTGTGTTGAGAAGTCTCCCATAATTCTGATGTGATTTCCTTTAATAGGTGATTTGTTTCTTTTCTCTGGCCACTTTTAATGTTTTTCTTTTGTTGAGTTTCTTGAATCTTAATTATTATATAACCTGGTTTAGATTTATTTTGGTTGTGCCTATTTTGAGGTCTATAGAATATATGCTTCATTTATTTGAATGTCAAAGTCTTTATGTTTGGGATGTTTTCTGCCATTATTATTTTTAAGAAGCTTTTTTAGTAGATTTGTCCTGTCTGAAGTTTTCTCACAGACTCCAATCAATCTTATGTTGTTGTTCTTTCCTTCTTCTTGTAGCTGTGGATTGATTTTTCATGGTCTCTTATTATTTTTAAGATACCTTTCTTTTCTTGGTTGGTAGCCATAATCCTGTCTTCTTGATCTAATATTTTATCCTCACCTTCATTCAATCAGTTGTGTATAATTTCAATGGAGTTTTTAATCTCCTGGATTTCTGCTTGGATCCTTTTCATAGATTCCATCTCTTTTCCATGCTGGGAATTCTTGGTTTCCGTCATTTTCCTGAGCTCCTCTATCTTTTTTATCTCTGTCTGCTTTAATATCTTTCATTTTGATCATCACTTCTTTTTGAACCTTAGAAATTATTTTTTCTATGGCTTCTTCCATTTGTTTTTTCACTTCTACTATCATTTCAGAGAGTTCCAGAGGTTCGCTTCCGATTTCCTCTATCTCTTTATGCTCTGAACTTGTCCTCAGAGGGCTGGGAGTTTAGAGTTGCATTTCATTTTTTTCTCTTGTGATTTTGTATTTTCTATTTTTATTTTACTTTATTTTCTGTATTGATTTCTTATGTTATCTTGCTTTATCCCTGGTGTTGAGGCTTTCCACTGCTGGCTCATATCATTATTGTTGATTCTGACTATTTCTCACTGCTAGTCCTGCCTGTCCAAGGTGTGCACCCTGGCTGAGTGTCCTGCTATCTGGCTGGCATTCCCATCGCATGCTTCAGGGTCCTGCCTGATGGAAGGAGGGAGGAGCTGATTTCCAGAATTGTTCCTATGCTTCACTTGGGTCCTGAGTCCTGGCAGTGGAGGAAGGGGGAGCCAGTCTGGGGGCATTTTCCCCTGGGTCACCTAGGTCCTGGAAGCAAGGAAGAAGGGCCAGTATCAGGTAATCTCACCTATATCCTGGCAGCAAGGAAGGAAGGAACTGATCTCAGGACATCTGTCCATGACATTCACCTGGGTCCTGGCAGCAGGAAAAGGCGGGGCCAATCTTAGGCCATCTTCCCATTCAGTTTACCTGTGTCCCAAGAGCAGAGAAGGAAGGGCCCTCTTATGTGTCTTTATTCAAAATGGAATTCATTATTTCATTCAACTAACATTCCTTAAAAGGCTTCTGTTCATATAGAAGAGGCAGTGAATTAGGTATTTTATTACTCTCACAGAACTCAAGGATTAAATGAATTGAGTTAAGCATGGTTTTATATATGTTGATTTAAAATGTCATATATCATTTATAGAAATATTATGATGTTCAATATGTTGTATCTTGCACATATGCCTGAGCTATCTAATGTTTGTATTTATGACAATGCTTATATTTACTAGCATCTTTTGCTGTACATAATTATTTTCATGCTGGAGCATGGTATACATACATTAACACATTTTAATTCTTTGTACTTCCCTTTGTCCATCCACTTCTATACTTTTGCCTCCTTTTCTAGTTGCTCTAGTTCCCTTTGACATAGGTAGTATCTCTCTAGGTAATGATTGGTTTTCCTGTAGAAAAGGAACCATATAATAATTATACTTGTATGTCTTAATTCATTTTATTAACACTATGATTTCAAGGTGCACCCATTTTCCTACAGGAGACTCCACTTTATCCTTCTTTATGACTGACTAGTGCTTCATTGTTAATAGATAGAGATAGATAGGTAGGCAGACAGACAGATATCTCACATTTTCTTTTTCCATTCATCTGTTGATGAACATACAGCTTGCTTCCATAATTTATCTATTAAGAGTTGGGTAGCTGTAAAAATGGGTATGTATATATCACTATAAAATGACATTTTTTAACTTTCAAGAAAATACTTAGAAGGAGAATAGCTAGCTGGACTGAAATTTCAATTTTAATTTTTTGAAGAATCTCCATACTGATTTCCATGATGGTTATATTACTAACATTTCATCCAACAATGTAAAAGTGTTCCTTTATTCTTTTAGTCTCATCAGTATTTTTCTATTATTTGCTTTCTTGATAAAAGCTATTCTTTTGGCAGTAAGGTATAATCTCAGAGTTTTTTAATTGGTATTTCTCTCATGGCCAATGATGTTGCACATTTTTTGATATACATGTTAACCACTTTAACTTCCTCTGAAAAGTGTCTATTAATTTCAATTGCCCATTTTTTGATAGTTTTATTTTTGATGGTATAATTTTTTTGAGTTTTTTGGTATATCCTAGATATTAGTCCTTTGTTCTAGATATGAGTCCTCATGTATCTTATTCTGTAGTTTGCCTTTCCACTCTTATTGGTTGTTTTATTTGCTTGCAGATGGCTTTTAATTTGATGTAATTAAGTTGATATACTCAATAATTATTAGTTCTTTAGTTTTAATTTCATTGATTTTGTTCTGATACTTATAATTTACTTCCATGAAAGTGATCCCATTTGGAATTTCTTAGTTTTATAGAATTTTGAGGTGTATTATTATTTCAGCTCACTCCCTCTTTCCACTGTGGGCATTCACAAAAATAAACTTCCCTATTAGGGCTGGTTTATTGTCCCCTATGGGATCTGTAATGTTTTACTGGCATTGTCATTTGTTTCTAGAAATTGTTTAATTTCTTCCTTGATTCTTCTGTGAGTCCTTGATTATTCAAATGTATATAATTTAATCTCCATGTATTTGTAAAACTTCTGTTGTTTCTTTGGCAAATGATTTGTGGTTTCATTGAACTATGCTTTGTTAATATATATTATTATATATAATAATAATAATATAATTGAATCTTTTGTGTTTATTTAAGCCAGCTTTTTGTGCTACTGTGTCATCTAATTTGAAGAAAATTTTATGTCCTCCTGACATGAACATGTTTTCTGTATGTCAGGTTGTACAAGGTATAACTATTGATTAAATTGATTTATCTGAAGGTGTGCTTCAATTCTGATATTTCCTTGTTCTTTTTTGTCTAGTTGATCTATTTGTGATCTTTTCCGTCATTTAGTTTTTCACCTATGAACTCTTTTTTTATTAAATATGTCACTTGTATAAAGCATTCCTCTGAGTTTTCATTGTTTTTAGCCCTTCTGCCTGTCTGTGTTTTTAACTGGGGAGTTGAGGACATTTACATTGAAAGTTAATACTGAAAGTTACTGACTTATTCCTGTTATTGCATCTTTTTTGTTGCTTATTCCTTTATTTATTCCCTTTGGCTTAACTAGTCACTCTGCTTGCTTTATACATTGTATCAGTCTTATGACATTATCAGCTTCATTATCTCTGTTTAGGATATCCTTGAGAATTTTTGGACTGCTGGTTTGGTGGTCATGAATTGCTTAATGTTTTTTTGTCATGGAAAGTCCTCATTTCTCTATCAATTTTTAAAGATAGTTTTGCAGAATATATTAGTGTAGGTTGAATGTTGTTTTCTTCCATGGATTTTAACACTTCACTGGACACTTCACTGTCCTATCCTCTAAGATTTGTGTTGAGGAGTCTGCTGTAATTGTATTGGGTTTACCTTTTTAAGTGATCTGCTGCTTTTTTTCCCAGTGCTTTTAAGATTTTTATTTTGACATTGAATTTCTAGTATTTTGACTAATAGGTGATGTTCTCTACTAATAACTAAATTACTAGAAGTTCTCTAGTAATGGCTATCTGGGGATTTTGTATGTCTTACTTACCTGTGTGTTGAAACTTTTCTTCATACATGGAAAGTTGTCTGCTATAATTTCTGTATACAATACTTTTTATAACACTCAAGTTGTGTTCTGACTTTCTCTGACACCAGTTAATTGTAGGTTAATCTGCTTTTCATAACCTAGCAATTGTTAAATTATTTTCCCTGTTCTCTTGTTGTTTAAAAGGTTTCTCTTTGTATATGGTAACATGTAGCAGCACTATCTTCTAGTTTTGACACTCTTTCCACACATTGTCAATTTTTCCTCATACTTTCTGTAGAATTTTTCATTGTCTGAATTTCTCTTTGGTGTTTTTTCGTGGACTCTTAATTCTTTGTTAAATTTATCATTCATGTTTTGAATCTTGATAGTTAGCATTGCTATTTCTTATTTGTATATTTTTTAAGTTCATTGACCATTTTGTTTATTAAGGTCATAGAGCTGTATAATTATATCTTCTTTGCACTCACAGACATTTGTTATTTTAACATTTATATAATTCAGCTGTTTGGCTTTTTACTTTGTCCCCCTTAATGCCACTTGAATACTATTTGGGTAATTATAGTGATTTTAGAGGCATTTTGTTGCCTTGAATTTTGTATATTTTTGTTTTTGAGTTTTTGTTTGTAGTTTTTGTTTGCTTTGTTTTATTTTTTGAGGATTGAGATTCAATTAGAGTAGAAAAACTTTGTTGCCATTGTAGAAATGTTCCACTGCTTTAGTTTGTGTCTGCTTTCTAGTGATGTGATCTTGCCTTTGTTTTCATTTATTATTATACCTCTTCGATTGATTTAGTTTAATTGGGTTGGACCCTATTTTGCAAGGAATTCTCACCATTTTCAGCAATGTCACCAGATCCAAGCATGTATCAGTCATGTTCATTAAAACTTGTTTCAGCAATTTCAACCTTTTATCAATGCTTCTTATAGACTGTACTATATTACTATCAACAGTAAAACTGGGATATAAAGGGAAGGGGATGGAAAAGAGAATAAGGAAGGCGATAAGTCAATAAAAAGGAGTGAGAGAGAAGAGAAATATCAATAGGTAAAACACAGAGAATAGGACTATTGGTTTTGAGTAAAGAACTAGTTTTGAGAAGATTTGAGATATTATTTTTGGAACTAGAGGAGGGATGCAGATTAAGGGATTGAAATTGGAGACTGAAAGAAGCTTTAAGAATATCAGAACCTCTTAATATGTTGATAATTAGCTTACATTTGGACCTTGTATCCACAATTTTAGTGAAGATTACCCTAATATGCCTGTGAAAGATGCTATTTAAATCATTGGCTGATTCTTAGTCTTAAAGATACCTCTTGTATATATGACAGGTGAAAATAAGAAAAGAGGGGGAATAGATAAGGGAGTAAGAAAGACAGAAGTAAAAAGAATAGAGAGAGAAATGGAAAAAAGAAATAAGATAAGGGAAAAGTAAAATAATAGAAAGAATACCCTCATGCAGTTGCAAAAGCACAAAATCAAAGTGTCCTTATAATCTCATTTTCTATTGCAATCTGATTTCAGTTGCAAGTCTCCAAACTTTTCCTGTCCTGTATTTTGCTAAATTGCCTGCCTGTGAGCAAGAAAGCTTGTTGATCTAGATGGCCACATTTCTCTGTTGTAAGCACTGTGGAAAACTCTAGGCTATTGTTTCTGTACCAAAAGTTGATTGTCTCAGTTAATTTGGGGAGGACAGGGAGCAGTGTAATTTGCCCAGCACCCAGTTGTCTATCAGTTTCTACTAGACCCCTCTTGCTTCCCAGTCCTTACCCTGCACGACAAATCCTAATTTTGCCTCTGTGATTTTCCTCCACAAGCCTTCTGCCCAGTGAGTTATGAAGACACCCTCTGACCTGGCCACTACCCTCTGTTTCTACACATGCTCTTTTTCAATCACTCTCTACAAAGTATCACTGTTTAAACAAAGAATTTGTGAAGTCCCATAACTCCCTGATTTCAGCAATCCCAAGCAGGGAGTGTTGGTTTTTTTCCCCCTGTGGCTACCTACTTGCAGGGTTAGACAACACAGAAGATGCCCCGTAAGTGTAGCACTCCCAGTGTATAGGAAAAGAATGGGCAAATAAGTATATCTGGATCAATCTGTACTTCTCTTTTCCCTGGGTCACACAGCTCCCAGAAACTTTTTGCTCATACAACCCCTAGTCCCAGGTTGTAGTTTTCTCAGCACTCAGATTCATGTCTCTAATCAGATTGGTGAGATTATTTTCAAATTCCCAAGGTGCTTTTATATAGAGCTTTTGAGCTTTCAGTTACTCTGAGGCTGTGGCTTGTGAATATCTCCTTCATGTATTCCTCTTCCCATTGGAGAGCATTGAGGGATTGAGAGCCTATTCTATTAGCCATACTGCCACATGCCACCTCCCTCCTCAAGGAAGCCTAGTCCTCTCCCATGATTGCTTGTACAGTGGAACTGAGGTATAAGGGTTACTATAGTCCAGCTTCCTTTTCTAAACCTTCCTGATACCAGATTTTGGTCTAGTAAGTTTTTCTCTCTTTTTAGCTTCCCCCAAACTGGCTTTCTGTATCACCCCTGCCACAGTGTACCACCTTTCTTGTGGTGCACTTATCAGAGTCTCTTCCCTTCACTGACCACCTAACCAGTCGTGTTCAACATTCATGACAATTAACCTCAGTAATGTACTATGATTGTCTTGTGAACAGATTTTGTTACCACCAAACACCATCATTATATTATTTACTTGAAGAAAGGTTAAAAAGGCCATCATTTTACATTAACAATATTTACAGCTCCAACTAATTCTTGTAAGATCTGTTTTAATTTACAAATGGATAGTTTAATCATTGTGGCTTTTCTGTTACTAGATTTAAAGATTTTTTTTACATTTATTATTTATTTCCTATTATTAGATTGGTTTATTTTGAGGGTTAGTATGTTTTCAACTTTTTCATGTGCTTTCAGTGTAACATTGGTTTTAAGATGCTAACATTTCATTTAAATATTTGCTTGTTCCATAGTTGATCTACTGACTCCACAATGTCTGAAAGCAGATTCAGCACTCTCTCCTGGGACCAAGTTTTAACACTGGACCAAATATTAGATGAAGTAGTTCCAATTCATGGAAGGGGAAATTTCCCCACACTGGAGGTAAAACCAAAAGATATCATTCATGTTGTGAAAAAGCAACTCATAGGGCAAGGGATTATTGTTAAAGACACCCGATTGAATGGTTCCACAGCAAGTTATGTGCTTGCAAACCATAATGGAATCAGCTATAAGGATCTGGACATTATTTTTGGTGTTGTAACTCCAAGTGACCAAGAATTTCAAGTTGTTAAGGACACGGTTCTAAGCTGTCTACTTGACTTTTTACCAAAAGGTGTAAAAAAGGAAAAGATTACCCTAAAGACCATGAAAGAGGCTTATGTGCAGAAGATGATCAAAATTTGCAATGAACATGATCGTTGGAGTCTCATCTCTCTTTCAAATAACACTGGGAAGAATGTAGAGCTAAAATTTGTAAATTCACTCAGGCGACAGTTTGAATTTAGTGTGGACTCCTTTCAAATTATTTTGGATCCCATGTTAGACTTGTACTATGACAAAAATGCTAAGTTAACCAAAGAATCCTATCCTGTTGTGGTAGCTGAAAGCATGTATGGTGATTTCCAAGAAGCAATGATTCATTTAAAGTACAAGCTTATATCTACCAGGAAACCTGAAGAAATTAGAGGTGGTGGTCTTCTGAAGTACAGCAACTTGCTGGTTCGTGATTTTAAGCCAGCTTGTGAAGCAGAAATCAAGGTCTTAGAACGTTATATGTGTTCTAGGTTCTTCATTGATTTTCCTGATGTAGCCAAACAGCAAAAAAAAATTGAATCATACCTACTCAACCATTTCATAGGAGAAGAAAACAACAAGTATAACTACCTTATGACTTTGCATAGGATTGTTAATCAAAGCACCGTTTGCCTAATGGCTCATGAAAGAAGACAGACACTCAACATGATCAGCCTTATGGCTTTAAAAGTACTTGGAGAACAGAATATTCTACCCAATACCGAAAATGTGACATGCTTTTATCAACCTGCTCCATACTTGTTTACTGAAGGAGGGTACCCTGTTTATTATGTAACACCTGGGCCACCACCTACTTTCTTCCAGCCATGTCAGGCATTGCCCTTTCATATGCCAAATGGCATGCTTTAAGAAACACGCATTAAAAAAAAGAAACACACATACAACAGAAACATTGCTTTAATTAAACACCTCGTAAAGGCAAGTTTCCAAATTCTATAAAATTTATAGTCTATTTTTAGTTTTTGTGGCATTAAGAAATATTTTCCATCAATTACAATTTAAACAAACCATCAGAGTAAATACACTATCATCTGTGATCTGACAATTTAAATGATTTTCAAATATTACTGACAAGTTGTAATAATTTTCAAATGTTAAAAAACACTTGAATTGACTCAGTTCTCGCTTAGTACTAGGGACTTCCAAATTTGGAAATTTGGAAAAATATGGATGCCTATATCTTTGACTAAAATAAAAACTGCACATCTTAAAAACCAGAGA
>PVJX010049807.1:0-10918 GCA_004027295.1 Dolichotis patagonum
CTTTGAATTTGCTTCATGAATTCTAGGTTTTTCCTGAATTCTTCATTAAATTTTTCTCTCCATTTTTGTTCCTCCATTCTTCTGTCTGTGCCTTCTTGAGAGGTGCCCAGCCCTTCTTTTATTAATCTACTTATCTCTTGTTTAATTTGAATTAATATTTCAGTTTTGGTCCCGCTTACGAGGTCCTGAAGATATCTCTTTGTATCCGCTAATGCTATGTTTGATGTTGCATTTTTGCTGCTCTCAATCTCTTTTGTATTTACCTCTCCTGGATCAATGTTCTCAGGGTTGGGGGCTGGGAGTTTTTTCTTATTTCTCCCTTTCATCATGTTTTTGGTTCCTTCCATACAAGTGTACAGTGTAATTCCCAGACCCTTTTCTTGTTGTTTAAGGCTCCTCTAGAGGGCATAGGCTAGGAGCGTTAGCCCTCTTCAATAGGTTATCAGAGATTAGAGTTCACCCATGGGCAGTGTGCGCTAGCTCCTCCCCCCTGGGCCAGTCAACCTTTGCAGACCTTCACTGTGTCAGTGTGCACTGATCTCAGGAAAGTAATATTGTAGAGACTCACTGGGCCACCAGGGGTGCGGCCTAATCCAAGCAGATTCCACCAATCCACTTGGAGAGGGGAGCAACCAGCTGAAGCCACTTCCTTATGGAGTTAGGGCTGTCCTGCCCAAATCCAACATGTCTTGCAGTCGGTTTCCCCTTTCCCATGGGAGGGTCTTATTCCCATCACTCACTGCGTGTTGATTCCTGTCTGAGAACTGTAGGACTTCCCGACCTCTGACTTCAGCGCAGCTGCGGTGGGAATTCACGGTGCCTCTGGGTGGGTCGGGTGCAGGGCCGGTCCGGGTGAGCTGCATGCAGGGCTGTTCAGTTCTGTGCTCCAGTGGCTCAAACCAGTTGCTACGGTGTGGATCGCTTGTTCAGGTCGGGCAGGAATTCAGGTGGCTCATGGAGTGCACCGTGCTCTCTGATCTTAGCTTCTCTGGTGATAGTCCCAGGACCTCATATTCGAGCGGTTTTTTGCAGTTTAGTTTCCTCCTGGGTTGTGAGAGTCCATCTCTCTCTGTTTGGGTCTCTCCAGAGTGTTTTATTCTGGCATTTGAGCTGTCTCTCTCAGAGAGGGTCTCTCTCCTGCTACCTACCAGTCCGCCATCTTTTTTTCCTCTGTTATCTTTAGCTTATACTTAAGCAACGTCATGTTCTAGATTATTTTAGCAAGTGTTTACGAAAACAGATTATTAAAATTTGCCCAGCAGTTAAGCTTTCATAAGGCCATACTTACACAAAGTCATCACCCCCAGCTGTGTATCTGCTGGTGTGGACAATCCGAAGTTTTTTCACCTTGTTTGATTTAACCAAGTGCTGGATTTGTAAGGCTGTTCAGTCAGTCTGAGGCCAGTGTTTGCATTTGCCAAAGTGGTGTACGTGGAAGGCAGAGTCAAATGTCTACAAAAATCCCTGACCTTTGATTTTGATTAAAGAGTACTTTAAAAAATGTATAGGGATAGGGCTTAGTGGCACAGCATGTGTTTAGCATGACTGAAGCCCTGGCACCAGTATTCATCACACCCTTCCAAATATATATATCTATTTATCTATCTATCTATCTATATATATATATATATATATATGATATGACTTGACAATAAAAATAAAGAACTATTGGTGAAATTTTTTTAAAAATAAAGATTCCTTTCAAGTAAGATAGGTAAATTTATTTATTTATTTATTTTTTTTTTTTTTGCGGTACTGGGGATCGAACTCACGACCTTGCACTTGCCAGGCAGGGGCTTATGCCGCTAAGCTAAATCCCCAGCCCAATTTATTTTTTTTGACTTTTTTTTTCTTTTTCCTTTTTTTTATTGGTACCAGGGATTGAACTCATGACTGTGTGCTTGCAAGGCAGGCGCTTATGCTGCTGAGCTAAATCCCCAGCCCCAAAATAGATAAATTTATTGATGAACTGAAGCCCCTCAATGATACTCATCCTTGACTAAAACATAAGGCTCATAGGAATTTTTAAGGAAGGTTTTCTCTCACATCGTCTAAAATGACTACTCTTTTAGTATTTTGCACATATTCTTAAGCTAAGTTCTGCTAGGTAATTTGCAGAGAAAGGAAAGTTGAGGGCAAAACAGGCATAAAAATTTATGAAATGTGAAATGTGCTGTGGTAGTAAAGTTTCTAGAAGGGGAAATCATTGTGTAACCACAGTGTCGAATGTCCTTCATATGTAATCTTTTGATACACTATGTATGGAATGCAAAACTCTTCAAAATTAACTTGACACTAATTTGAAGGTCTAAGCATATAAGAATGAATAACCTCTGGAAAATACTTTTATCTGCAGCATATTAATGCTAAATTAACTCTTACTCAGCAGAAAGTTGCTCCTTGCCTTCAGTGTATTTATGGCTGATGAATCACTCCATTTCCACCATTCTTTCAACCATTCACCTGTATCTTTTACTAAGAAATACTTCTCTCTTCTCCACTTTATTAGCTTGCAACCATTTTATCTGTATGGCTCTGGGCCAAAGGAAAAATGACCAGGGTTACTGTGCCTTTGGAAACTTTTAAAGTGCATATTTCATTCTTACTATTAAAATCATATGGAGAGCTGGGCGTGGTAGTACACACCTGTAAACCCAGCACTAGAGAGCCTGAGGCAAGAGGATCAGCATGAGTTTGAGGACAACCTAGACCATATAAATGAGTTTGAGGGCAGCTTGTACTACATAGCAAGACCTTGCCTCAAAAAAAAAATTCTTATGGTGACAATGTAGAATTTTATTGGATGCATTACTTTTTGACATAATTTAGCTTAATGAAAGATTTAGTTATTTTTACAGTTAATGTAGATTTTGACAAGGATTTGTTAACAATTTCTGGTTTATGTAACCCACTATTACTGCTGGTTTTGGTGGAAAAGACTAAATCATAAAGGGAATAAAATTTCTACAGGGTTCCACAGTGAGATAATGGGGCTCTACTCTACTTTCCAACGCCTTCAGATGTAATTAAATTAGACAACCTACTTTTACTTTGGAATTGTCATTTGGATTATGTTTTTAATTTAGGCAATACATTTTTAACTGCTTTAAAGTAAACTCTATTAAGATATGACACAGAAAATTGTACAGATCTTAAGTTATATAGTTTGGTAAATTTTCACAAACTGGACACATTTGTAAAATAGCACCCAGACAAAAGAACATGACCCACTGCCCTCTTGTATTCTAACCCCAAGAAATAACCTCCATCCTGACTTTGACATGTATGTAGATCACGCTTGCCTATTTTCAGTTCGCATGTATGGAACATACAGCACAAACCGTTAAGACTGATTCTTTCACTCAACATTTCATGTTGGAGATTTACCCATACTGGTACATGCAACAGTAGTTTATTCCTGCTGTTGAATATGTCGTAATTTATCTATTTTTCCTATTACTGATGAACCTTTGGATTGCTCTCATTTTAAGCTGTGAATATTTTTCTATACTCTTTTGTGAATATATGTGCATATTTCTGTTGTGCTTATATCTAGGAGTTGAACTATCAAGTCATGGAATTTTTTGGTGGTTTCAGTGTCATGTTCAAATTGGTTCATACAGGAGCTTATGGTTAAAATTTCAAGAATTGTGTGACCTGTATTGGAAAACAACAGTTAATACTCATGTATGGATCAATTTTACATGTTTATATCTGGTAATCTAGGCAACCCTTTTGAAGGTAACAATATGCAATATTACAACCACTGTCAAATTCCTATCACCTTGTTTTGTAAACCTATACTGTTATTGTATTTGGTTTCTTGTTGTTGTTTGTCTGTATTGCTTTTTGTTTTTCTTTTCTGTGTCTTTTTAACCTTAAATAAATAAAAAATCAATGAGTAATATCAAACTTACAAAAAACAATATTTTTTTAAAAAAAATTTCTGCTAAACACACATACTTTTCCTTCCACTAGAAAGCTTACTGACAAACATTTACCAACTCTGGTTGTAGTATTTTCTGTCACGTTGCAATTTGCATTTATTTTCCTTAATGACTAAGGAAGTTGAACACATTCTCAGAAGTTCTTTTGCCATGAGAATATCCCCTCTGCATAGAAAGTCTGTAAGTCTTTTTCTATTGTTTTTGTTAAAGTTATTATTTATATAATCAAAGAGCCCCTTATTGAATGTATATATTGCAAGTATCTTCTCCAGCAAGGGACTTGCCTTCTTATTCTCTTCATGACACTTTTTATGTGAAGAAGCTGCTATTTTTCATTATTCCAGTGTATCAGCCTTTTTGTTGGTTAGTACTATTTGGGAAATATACTCTATCTCCTAGGTGTTTACGTTTTCTTTTAGAAGTTTGCTGATTTACTTTTATGAAATTTGTGATACCAAGATGTTCTAGTAAGACCCAGAAACAACCCAAACTGGGACGTTATGAAGTGAGAAGGTTTATGCCTGCCTCTCTGAAATTAGAACTTTATATGTCCTCTCCCATACCCACACCTTGCTTTGTACATCTTGCACATTCGCACAGGATAATAGTTAACTGTGATAGGTCAACATGAATGGGTTAAGAAAAGTCTAACTGACTAGTAGAGCACAGTGCTGGTTATGCCTATGGGCGACTGACATGTAGGCCACAAACTAAGGAAGGAAGACCCATCCTGGATGTAAGTGGCACCAACCGCCTTGTAGCTTGAATGGAATAAAAAGGAAAAGAAGGAAGGTTTCCACTTTGCTACTTTGGAAGAGCTCCAGTCTTTGCCATCGCCTTTGGACATTTATCTCAAGTTCAGACTTCCAGAGCAGACTCTTAAGCCTTCTAGTGCAGATCCATTGCCTTTCCAACAGCAGACTACAGTGAGCTCAAGACCTGGAACCTTGACTGGACCTTCTAACTTCCTAGCATGCAAATGGCGCTTTGCCTTCTTCCACCATTGATTTGGAAGTCTACTTAGCAAATCCTTTATGTATCCTACGTATAATATTAAATGTGTTCTTCTGGGGAACCCAAACTGATACACACAAAGATCTATAACAACATTTATCTTTGCATTCCTTGAGAAAGCAACAATTCAAACAAAATACAGTTCATAGGACACTTGCCCTAATCTATCCATGAACTGATGATAATGCCTGCTCAGATCTCCAACACCGATAAACTGTGAATCTAAGTAGCTTTAATTCATTTCTCCCTTTTGGCTTCAAAAACTTCCCTTTGCCTCAACCTCTTGAATAGTCTACTGTGGCACACAGACCCCCATGACAATGCTCTGCGATAAATATTATTATTTTTTGGCAAATCCTTCCAAAGAAGGGATTAGTTTGGCATCTTTCACACTTACATCTCCAATCTCCCTGACATTTTATATATGTATATAAAATAGACATATAAATAAAAATATATATGTACATTTTTTGCCAATATGAATAGTATTTCTTTTGTCATAACTGAGACTATGTATGAATCTAAGACAGTTTTTAATCAATGAAGTAACAGATTTTAGTATTTTATAGATATTTAGGCATCCTAATAATCTTAATAATTTTCCCAAAAGAGATTTATCTCAAAAGGTTAAAGAACGATTTGTCTCATGTCATATCTACTGTGCCTATTGATTTCCACTGTGAAAAGGCCTTGGGTTAGCCTTTGAGGATAGCTACCCCCAAATCTACTACACAGTCAATTTCTTTATTCTTTTATCTCCTTTGAAGCATATAGACTCTAAATTAATAAATTAAAATTTTATGTCTTTCTTTTCTAAGTATTTATCATTAAATCTCCTGATTACTTTGGAAACTTTTGTTTCATAACATCAGAGCAATTTCTCACATGAAGTTAAAGCAAACCCATAAAACATATTCAGATTATCTACTTGGAGAATTTAATATTGATTTGTATAAGTTTACCAGGAAGACTGAATCGAGCGATCAATACATTTTGGATTAAAAAGCAATAGACTATTGACTATAATAATTTGGTTGTTCTTATTTATGGGATAATACATCTCAGAAGCAACCTAAATAAATAGAATACTTTCAAGAGGAATATATAAGCTCCAAGGAAATTATAGATTTTACTGTTCACAGCAAGAGCAAAATTTCATCTCAATTGTATTTTATAAAATAGACGGTAAATTTCCTAGTCTTTCAGTTTGATTGTAGAGGTAACCTACTCTCCACTAGAGGGCATTTTTATACCACTTGGTCTTTTGTAAAAATAAATAATCTTTTGCTTGCTTGATTATTTTATCTTTTAACTACAACTGATATTGAGAGAACTCTTAACAGAAACACACATACGCACTCATGCGCTTTTTTTTTCAGTAACAATTCCAGTAGCAATAACTGTTCTAATTACAAATTCTCTTTGGAAGTAATTGACATTTTTTTTATTTCCCTCTTTTCCAAGAAAGAAAGCCTTTTTTGATTTTCAAGTTGGCAACAGGAGTATAATCAACACTATAATATCTGTTACACATTGTATTTTAAAAAAATTATAGCAGTGGAGAAAAATCACAAAGGAAAAGGTTGATTAGACTGAGTAAAAAAGACAAATAAGCTGGAATTGTGGTGCAGGCCTATAATTCTAGCACTTGGGAGGCTGAAGCTAAAGGGTCACCCTGGCCTACTTAGTGAGCTCAGGGCAGCGCTACATGGTGATCTACATAGTGAGATTCTGTCTCAAACACACACACACAAATAAATGAAAAAGTTCAAATGTAAGCAACATTTTAGAGAACTCATTGTCATAAATATGAGAACACCTCATGCTGATATAACACTAAGCTCCTGATGATAAAAGTAGACACAATATGAGCAGATGATTTAATGAAAAGCAGCTAATAAATTTTAAAACTCTATTAATAATTTAGAGCACAAAAATTATGATACACTTTATATTTACAGAGTAAGAAAAATAATAAATGTTTGTTAGCATTTAGAGAGAAGTACGCTTTTATTTATTTTATTTATTTATATATATATTTTGTACCAGGGATCAAACACAACCTCACCCTTGCCAGGCAGGCACTTATGCTGCTGACCTAAATCCCGGGTGAGAAGTACACTAATACACACTACAGGTAAGAGACTAAATCAGTGTGTTTCCAGGAAGCAGTTTGATGATATATAAAAAAGTTTCAAAATTATAATCTTCAGTAAAATAAATCAATTCTAAGAATCTATCCTTAAAACATTATCAGGACAAGAGTTTATTTTTTTTTATTTTGAAGAGAATAAAACCAAATGAAATAAAACAGAATAGAGTCAATCAAAACAAAACAATGAACCATGGTACATGACTTTAAAACAAAATACAAGAAAATCAATTATGGCTATCACGGCTGGGGATTTAGCTCAGTGGCTTAAGCGCCTGCCTGGCAAGCGTGAGGTCCTGAGTTCGATCCCCGGTACAAAAAAAAAAAAAGAAAAAAATTATGGCTATCACAATGCCTCTTGTTATCTTCAAAAGAATTACCCATACCATCAGGCATAATAAAATCAAACAAAATAGTACAAAATAAAACCAATAAAAACAAAACAATGGAAGCAGTACAGGACTTCAGAACAAGATAATAGTAAAACCACAGTGGGTATCATAATGCATCTTGTTATCTTCAAATAGTTGCCTCTACCATCAGACATGATACAATCAAAAAAACAAAATAGAATAAAATCAGTCAAAACAAAACAATGAAAGCAATATAGGGTTTCAGGCAGGAGCTTATGCCACTGAGCTAAAAAATCTCCAGCCCTTAATATAGGGTTTCAAAAGAAGCTAATAAGGAATCAATAATAGTTACCATAATATATTTTGTTATCTTTGAAAGAGCTGTCCATGCCATCAAATGTAATAAGATTAGACAAACCAAAACAGAATAAAACCAACTAAGCAGAACAATGAAAACAGTATGGGTTTCAAATCACGATAACAGATTAACAATGGCCACTGCCCTCCGTTTTTAGACATGTTCTCCCTTTTCACTTTCACAGGATGTATTGTGCATTTTGGATCCCACTAATTCCTTTAGTTTTTTATACTAGGGAGACTACACGATATTTACCCATGTGACTCTGAACCATTTCATGCATGAGTATGAGCTCAAGTTGCCTGTAAGAGCCTACAGGCTATCTTTCTTTGTAGCTGAGTAGCTTTCCATTGTATAAAATACCATGTCTTTCTTATCCAGTCTGAAGCTGATGGGCAAGCTCTCCCCATTTCGTTCTGGTTCCCTGTCACAAAAAGCATTTTTTCCCTCTTTGACTTTCGGTCTATGAACCCCCTTTTGGGTTACATGTGTTTCTTGTATAAAGCGTACTGATGGACCCTGTCTCCTGACCCACTCTGCCTATTTCTTTTTATTGGTGAATTGAGGCCATCTATATTAGTGATTATGGCCAACACGCTCTGCTTTGTCTCTGCCATGCTATTTTCCTGCCACTGGCTGCCTACTTTTCCTCTCCATTCCATTGTCTGCTTTGCTTGGTGAGCCCCCTCTGCTGCTGTTCCTGGAACCATGGTCTTTTATCTATTTTATCTTTCTAGAATGTCCTTCAGTATTTTTTGTAGGATTGGTTTCATAGTCATAAATTCCTTCAGTTCTTTGTCGTGACAGTATCTTGTTTCTCCATTAATTTTTAAAGATAGGTTTTCAGGGTACATCAATCATCTGGGTTGGAAGTTGTTTTCTTTCAGGACTTGAAATACTTCCTCCAAGCTCTTCTTGAGTTGATGGTTTGTGTTGAGAAGTCTACCATGATTCTGATGGGTTTTCCTTCATACATGATCTGTTTCTTTTCTCTAACACATTTTAATATTTTGTTCTTGTGTTGAATTTCTGGGATCTTGATTATTATATGTTTGAGTGTAGATTTATTTTGGTTATGGCTAGCTGGAGTTCTATATGCCTCACTTATCTGAATGTTATTTCCCTTTCCTATGCTTGGGAAGTTTTTCCTGATGTTATTTCTATTAATAGATTTTTAATGTCATTTATGTTGATCCCTGCTTTTGCACTCAATTCATTATTGTTTTAAAATAATTTTATTTAAAGAGAAAAAAACAAAACAAAACAAAACAGAATAAAGGGTAGCAACAATACAGTATTCCAAGGAAAAAAGGAAAAGAACAACAACAAAAAAACCTAAAAAAATTATTGCTTGACAAATTACATACTGACTTCTTGGAAATAGTTGTTCAATTTACAAAGTTAAAACATGTAAAGCAGACATTCAAACAGTGAGACTGTTAACAGTTCTGCTCCAAAATCTGACAAAAACAGCAATATGGTCATCCATCTTACCCATGCAAATATACATGCAATTATATCAAAAGGGTAGAATTAAACACAACAAAACAAAGCGGATCACAAGAAAGCAATGTAAGAGACAAAAATTTCAAAACTAGACAATCGGTGATATTCACTCTCTATCATATTGACTCTTGTTTTCTTCCAAATAGTTGTCCATATTGTCACATACAGGGAATTCACATGAAACAACATAGTATGGAATTGATCTGAGCAGGATGAGGAGGGCATTTCAGGTCTTCAAGACCAGACATTAGGGAAGCCAAGAATGGCTGTCATAGTGTCTCTCATTCTCCTCAAAACAGCTCTCCATACCTTCATGTGTGTTGAACTTAAACAAGGCAAAGCAAGCGAAGATCACTTTGAATTAAAAGTGATAGTTTTGCTGAATTTCACATCATGACATTATGGAATCAGCACTGGGTATTGTAGTGTCTCTTTTTCTTCAAAGTAGTTGCTCATTTCAACATGTGTTACATAGTTGGTTCTCGTAAACTGTTTATAAGCGCTACACATGCATGAGTCTCTACATATATATCTATCATTTCTGTATTAGCGGGAAAAACAAAACAAAGCAAGATAAAACAAAACAATTCCTAGAAAAGCATGAGGCAGAAAAGTCACATAAAACTGCAATACAAGGTGATCTACAATGGTTACCATGGTGTCTCAGCAGTGTATAACAATAATAAAAATGAAGCATTGGAGATATTATAATACTTCAAAAGCAAGTAATAATCAAACCAGAGTGGGTATCTTAGTGAATCTTGTCATCTTCAGTGTAGTTGCCTATACACTTAGACTTGATGCTATCCATCATAACAGATTTAAATAAAATCAGTCAATACAAAGTAGCAATCTGACAAACCAGATTCAAATAAGATCAGCCATATAAGACAATGTAAGTTATAAAGGGCTTCAGATTAAGTTGATAGGAAAATTAGGGAAGATTACCATAATATGTCCTCTTATTTTTGGGATAGCTGACCATGTCCTCAAATCTAGTGTAAGTAGACAAACTGGAACAGCACGTAATCCATCCAAGCAGAGTGGTGAGAATAATGTAAGTTTTAAATCTTGTTACCCCATTAACAGTATCCTCTGCCTTCATTTTTTAGACAATTCCTCCCCTTTCACTCCCATGGGGTGCACTGCTTGTTTTGGGTCCCACTGCCTCCCTATATAGAGCATCTCAATGGACCCTATCTCCTGATCTACTCTGCCTGTGTTTCTCTCTGTTACTATTTCAAGGCCCTCTGTACTAGAGATTATAGCCAATCTTCTCTGCCTCATTTCTGCTATTCTATTTTTCTGCCATTGATAGTCTATTTTTCTCTTCCACTCCACTGTCTGCCTCGTTCACTGAGGCCTCTCTGCCACTGTTCCTGAAATGACCATATTCTTGTTCTCTCTCCCTAGAATGTCCTTCAGTATTTTTTGTAGGGTTGGACTGGTGGTCACAAATTCTCCTAGTTCCTCTTTGTCATGGAAGCATCTTTTTTCTCCATTAATTTCTAGAGAGAGTTTTGCAGGATACATCAATCTGGGCTGGAGATTGTTCTCCTTCAGCGCTTGAATTACTTTACTCCAAGCT
>PVJX010049808.1:0-10906 GCA_004027295.1 Dolichotis patagonum
TGTGTGTGTGTGTGTGTGTGTGTGTGTGTGTGTGTGTGTGTGTGTGTGTGTGTGTGTGTGTGGCGCCAGGCATGGAGCACAAGGCAAACATTGCCATTGAGCTACACCTCCTAGTATTTAAGTTGCTGTTTTGTTTAATCGTTTCAGAGACCATCTCGAGGGGAGCCAAGCTTCACTTTATTCTTATTCCTTTGGGATCTGGCAGAGGCTGCCAGGTATGGCATCTGAGAAGGCACCTGCGATGCCAGCACTCCTAGTTTGGAATATTTAAAGAGTATTTACGCAGCTTCTGGATTAGTAGCACAGTTGGCCTGAGTGAGTGGCCGGTGGGGGGGATCTTGGTGAGTTTTCAGTGGGATGCTGTTCAGTGCGCAGATCTCTGGAAGCAGGATTTTGCATCCAGCCACCCCCTCCCGTTAAAATCAGACTTCCAGACTCAGCTACTCTAAAAGGACTTAAGTCTTCCTAAAGCAGCAGACAAAGACTCACTGTTAGTTTCACGGTGGAGTTCGGATTACTTCTGACAGCAAGTGGGCCACAGTTCGAGGCGCTGGTCTCCAGCCAGATGGTGGAGGGGGTGACCCGTTGCCTCTGGGAAGACTATGCAGTGGCTGGGTGTGGTAGGAAGTGACCCTCCCTCTTCAGGGACAATGTGTCCCATCCATGCCAGATAGCATACCATAGCTCAGCCTCCCAATTTTTACCCACTGGCCTCCATTTCCCATGTCATTCAAGGCCAAAGCGATCCCAGCCAACAAAGGTGACTCTGCAGTCCTGCAGGAAGCTGAAACTGTGAGAAGGAGGATGTGCCACCACATGTGGTCCCCGAGGAACTCTCTGTGGACAGGGACGGGCCACTTCCGGGCCAGCGTCCAGGTCTGCGGCAGAGGACCAGGTGGTGTTGGCATGGCCTGCCTACCCCTCCCCATCACATTTTCCAGGAAGAGGTGGCTAGGGGTGGGTGCTGGGTGAGGCCGCTGTCAGCAGTGGCTTCTGGCTTTTTGAGCAGAGGTCAGTGTGTTGCCCCTGGAGGGAGGTGGTCTGGCAGGCTGCTTCTACCAAGGGACCCCCAACAAGACACCCCTCAATCCCAGTCTAGTGGGCTTGTTTGAACTTTGCAGGGTAGATGGACGAGGTGCAGTTTTCCTCCTGAGACTCTTCATTTTCCCCTTCACATTTTGAAGCAAATGATGTGAAGTGAGCTTGATGCGGTAGAAGAGGGCTTTAAATTACTATTCTTGCCAATAGTTTCCAGAGGTTAGAAGTCATCTCTTTCTGCTGCCGGTACTCACATTTAGGTCTTCAAGAGCACACTAACAATGGTTGTCAAACTTGCAACCCAGGGAACAGAGCAGGGTCGAGTTTCTTGCTATTAATTAATAAATTCATGCATTTATTTATTTATGCCACCATATGTTTGCTGCACACAACGATGACATAAAGAATTGGTCCCTGTGCACATTGCCTCTTAATTCTTTTTCCTTCCTCTTCTCTCTCTTCTCCTCTTCCCACATTCCCTTCCCGTCTCCATAAAGTCTGCTTCTCTCTTTCCTACTCTGTCTCTTTTATTTTTCTCTAAATTATTCGTGTTTTGGGATTCTCATAGGAGAGAAACCAGGCCACATTTAAGCTTGTGTGCCTTATTTATTTAATTTAGCATTATGATCTCCAGGACCACCCATTTTCTTGCACGTGACTTGCATTTATCCTTCTTTACTGATGAGCTGTTCTACACTGTGTGCAAATAGCACTTTTTCTCTGTCCATTCGTTTGTTGATGGGCACATAGGTCACTTCCTTAAATGTGCAGATTTAAACATGGGTTTGCATGAACCACTGTAATAAGATGCCTTTACTTCTTTGGGGAAGATACCCAGAAGAGGTGTTTTGTTCTATTTATAAGAGTTCCCTGCCGAGTGGCAACTTCTTTCCATTGGCCCAAGAAAACCCAGGAGAACAAAGGCAGGAGGAAATGTCAAAATCCAGGACCAACTTCTGAGCCACTCTCTGGGAAATCTTTTGCAGAATCAGGTCCCTCTGGCACACAAGTCTTCTTCTGGAGGAGCCAGGTGGCCAGGCATGGGTTGGGTTCACCCCTTTCACACTACCTCAGATCACAGCTCCTTTCTGCTGGGAAAATTCTCTGCTTAGACTGTTTCCTACCCAGGGTAAGTTATAGAGGCTTCTACTGCCACCAGCAGGATAGCAAT
This sequence comes from Dolichotis patagonum, assembly GCA_004027295.1. Taxonomy (NCBI): domain Eukaryota; kingdom Metazoa; phylum Chordata; class Mammalia; order Rodentia; family Caviidae; genus Dolichotis; species Dolichotis patagonum. The sequence goes on from PVJX010049808.1 coordinate 2,210, forward strand.
GAACAAAACCAGACCCCAAGCCATTTGTTACAAATTCGAGGCTCATGGTATTTGAAGCTGCACACTCATTTGGGAGACTTGAGTATTCGACAACAAGGGCCCCAGGAGAGACCTGTCATTCCCTGAACCCACAACCTAGGCCTAGTCTTGAGTCCCATGGGGAGGAAGAGAGATTTCAGAGATTCCTTTATGGAAATGCCAGACTTTGCAAATAAAAATTCAAGACATTCCGTTAAATTGGAATTTCAAAATAGAAAGATGAGCACTTCTGCAGTATGATTATATCCCTATTCGTTCTTCTTTACACATTGTTGGTGAGAGTATAAGTTAGTACACCCATCGGAAGATTCCTCAAGCAGTTTTTAAACAGAACAACCATATTAATAGTTTGAAATTGTCCTCTCTAAAATTCACATTGAAACTCAGTCCCCATTGTGACGGTATTAAGAGGTGGGAAATGATTAAATTATTGGGGTTCCACCCTCATGGATGGGCTTGGGGTTTGAGGGAGTGAGTCTGGCCTTTTCCCCTCTTGCGTCACAAGCAATAAGGCATCTTCCTTGTTTTTTAAATTAGTGTATGTTGGCACGACATAATATTTACATCCTTTGGGTGGAGTTCATGTACAGAACACACCTTAATCCGTTTTTTCCATCCTTCCCCCTCCTCCCTCCTCTCTCCATCTCTTTACCCCTTCCTATTTGAGAAAGGTCCATCTCCATACTTCTCATCTTTTATTTTTGCTCTTTATTTATATTTTAAGTTTCTCATGTAAAAGAAATCACACGATATTTAGGCTCACCTGTCTGGCTTTTTTATTCATTCACCTGTTGATGGACATTGTACACTGCCCTCCAAGATTTAGCTATTATGAATTGTGCTGCTTTAAACATAGATATGTATGCATCACTATAATATGATGTCTTTAACTCTTTCAGGAAGAGCCCTAGAAGAAGAAATGGGACACTGATTTTCATAGTAGCTGTACAAACTTACATTCCAACCAGCTGTTCTGGCTTCTATCTAGATGTCCCGTAAAGCCTCATGTGGTCATAGATCAAGATTTTCTATGCTGCTTTGCTGCCTTCTGCCCATCATGAGCTGTTCCTCCTCTTTGATTCCTCTCTGTTAGGCCACCCTGACTTGGAGCCACTCAACTATCAACTGCAACCTCTACGAACTGTAAGCCAAAATAAACCTTTCCTCATTGAACTCTTGAGTATCAGGTATTTTCTCTTAACAACAGGAAAAGTAATCAAGACACCAACAGTGTGAAAGGGTTCTTTTTATTTTTAAAATTTTGGGGCCATATCTTTGTCAGCATTTGTCATTATCTGATTTTGGAGTAAAATGGCATCTCAGTGTTGTTTTGATATGTGTTACTCTACTGAGAAGTGATGTCAAGCATTTCTTCATGTGTTTATTGGTCATGTGTGCTTCCTCCGTGAAGTGTCTATTCATTTCACTTGCCTGTTGTTTTAATCTTTTATTCAGGGGGCTAGTTTTTTTTTAGTTCTTCATATATTCTATATATTAGTCCTCTATCTGAAGAATAACTAGCAAAAATTTTTTTCTATTCTGTAGGGTTTTTTTTTTTAACTTGACTGGTCATTTCTTCTGCTACTAGGTACCATCTTAAAGTCCAATTGCAACCCTCACCAGAGATCAAGTATCTTGGACTTCCAGCCTCCAGAACAGTAAAAAATAATAATAATAAATTTCTATTCCTCATAAATTATCTAGTCTCAAGTATTTTATTATAACAGCAGAAACTGACTAAGATACATGTGACTCAGCAATCCCCATTCGATCTCTGTCTCCCTCTCTCTCTCTCATTTCCCTCTCTAAAGGAACTGGAATCAGAATGTTGAAGAGACTTCTGCCTTTCCATGTTCATTGCTACACTATTAACAATAACAAAGTTATGGCAACAAATGATATACCCATCAGCAGATGAATGGATAAAGAACATGAGAATATACATGGCATTAAAAAAAGAGATCCAATTATTTGTTACATCTGGGATAAACCTGGAACACATTCCATTAAGTAAAGTAAGTCAGCCACAGAAAGATAAATACAACATGATCTCATTTACATGTGGACTCAAAAAAAAAGACAAAGAGTCAGAAGGTCATTATCAGGGCCTGGATGTGGGAAGATGTTGGTCTAAAGATACAAAATATCAGTTAGACAGAAAGGATAAGTTTAAGAGACCTACTGTAGAACATGGTGACAATAATTAATCACACAGTGTATGTGCTTGAAAATCATTGAGAGTAGATTTTAGACATTCTCACCACAGAAAAGGCAAATACATGAGTAACACATTTGCTTTCCTGCTTCAGCCATGCCACACATTTATTTCAAAACATTATATTGTACACCAGAAAAAAATATATATATATAATTTTGGTCAACTTAAGAAATAAAACACATTTTTAAAGTACTTGCTCTTTATCTGAAATTCAAATCCTGTGTTTTCTTTGATGACCTTACTTCAAGTGTGGACTCTTCCAGAACCTTCTACAGAAGGCAGAAAGGAAAAGTACCTGCCTTGGAAGGCCTTCTTTAGTCCTAATTAGCCTTGTATCTACTCTAGGTGCTGCTTGTCAAACTGCATTGTTCGCAAATGTGATGAGAGGCACGTTCTACACAGGGAACCTGCGTGGCCAGTTGTCACCAGCTCAGCCAGAGGACCCTCTACACAAAGGAATGCTGTTGTTCTGCAATCATTAAACCTCCCCACCCTTTTTGCTCAATGGCAACTTTAAGCCTTACTCAGAAGAGACCCGCCTCCAGCCCAGCCCCACAGTCTAACCAGAGGGCTTCTCCGTTCTTGGCCACCCTCTGTCCTAGTCCCTGCAGCTGGCTGAGAGGAGGGCAGATGTCAGTAGCAGCCCCGGGGCACTTCCTCATTCCTCCCAGGACTGCTTCCCTGAACCTGTTTGCCTGCCATTTGGGCCAGCATGTGTTAGAAAAAGCATTTTACCTTTCTTACTGTAGTGAAATTCACATCCACAAAAATCTACCATCTTTAAATGTGCAGGTGACTACTGCCACCTCTCTTTAGTTCCACGAGGTTTTCATCTCCCTCAAAGAAAACCCGCACCCAGCAGGCAGGGGGTCCCCCACATGTCCCTTTGGTGTCTTTGAGCATGGAAAGCTTGCCTCACCTGGTGGGTCCAAAGTGAGAGGACAAGGAAAATGGAGGTGGTGCTGGGTGTACGGTCCATGCAGGGGGCTGGCTTGCACGCCTGAGTGCACATGTGTCACTGGTTTGGTAAACTGAAGACTGCGCCCGCCCGTGAAAGGGCTCCAGGAAGATGGGTGTGTGCATGCTGGGTCCCTGGTCCAAGGAGAGGGCACTCTTGCGGGCAGGGCTTGCAGGAACAGCATGGGAAGTGCCAGGCTGTGAACACAACAGGCCTGGAGCCGTTGGACCATGAAATGCGGTCTGCAGGGTGCCAGCCTCACAAGACACATCCTCGGGGAGTTGGGTAAGAAAAGAGGCATCAAATACTAACCCAGTCGGCCTTGGGTTTCCGGGTTCAGACTGAGCAGATGAATTATTTGTGGGAGGTGCCCATCTCTCTCCTTGGCTACAAAGTGCCCTGAGGTTTCCTGCCTTTCCTTCCCTCTCAAAACAGTCTTTGACTCTCGCCTCTCCCAGGGGCCAGGCCTCCTCGTTGTATGTAAGATCAGGTGCAGCAGTCTTTTCGGAGACCACGGCTACTTCCTGCAGTGACTGGCTGGCCGCGGTTTTCTTTATTGTCCTGCTGGTTCCTGCTTCCTGTATCCTATTCGGTGGCTGCCAACAGGGGTCCCCAGCTCACAACAAAGCAAGAAGCTCCTGAAGCCTTCCCGAGCTTGCAGGCAAACACCTCTCGGTTCAAGTTTGGGGAGTCGGTGGTGGACTAAGGCTTCTTCTTGCAAATAATGCAGGAGAAGGAGCAAAGCAAGAAGTCTGGGGAGGGCCAGCTGGAGCGTCCGGAGTGGCATAGCGCTCAATAACCCTTCCCTGAGCAGGCGCACCAGGCCCTTAGGGGCTGCATCCCTGTGCCCTTACATTAACTCAATGGAATAATGACAGCCCAGATGGTTAGCGGGAGAATGAACCTTCCCTACCACTGCCCAGGGTGGTGTTGTCCACAATGGGCTCTGCCTGGGTTCTACGACTTACCTGCCACCCCAGCCATCAAGAGGAACTGATCTCTCCGCCTTATGCAATCATCACAGGTTACAAAGTAGATGAGGTAGCAAGAGGGAGAAGTGGAGAAACAAATATCTCTGTTCTCTGCTCGCCCTGTGCCCACCCCATAAATATGTCCAGCCCTATGGCCTCTTGGCTCAGGTATTAGAGAAGGCACCGAATTCCTTCCACACTGTACTTAAATGTCTCACCCTTAAACCTGGACTTACCTTGATCCCTAGCACATCGCAGGCTGTAGAAGGTATGTACATGTGTCTTTCAAGGAAGAGTCAAAGAGCGGTGTGCAAAATTCAGCCCCAGGGGTGGGCATTTAGAGCGAAAGTGCTCAGAAGAAATGGGATAATGAGCATCCGCAGGTTAGGATCTTGCTTCCCTGGGACATTTCAGGAAGGGCTGGGACACTAATTAGCTGGTCTGGCAGACAGTTCGGGTGAGTCCAAAAGTAGGAGCCAGCTGCACAGGAAGTAAGTGGAAATTCACCTCAGCCTGCCCCTCAGCAATGGGTGCACAGATGGCGAAAAGCAGAAGAGCAAACGCCCTCCTCTACCAAGAGGGGAGCAGAGGGGATTTGCCACTGCTCTCTCTTTTTTAAAAACTGTTTAGTATTAGTCCGTGTTTGCAGGACATAATGTTTACATTTCTTGTGCAGAGTTAGGACAGATACATGACACGTCTTAATTCTCTTTTCATCCCCTTCCCCTCCCTCCATCTCTTGATCCCTTCTCTTGAGAGAGGGATCCATCTCTTTACTTCCTATTATGTATTTATTGTCTTTTTTATTTATACTTCGGGTTTCTCAAGTAAGAGAAAGCAAGTGATATTTCAGGTTCTTTCACTTAACAGTATGGTCTCAAGCTACATTTGTTTACCTACAAATGACTCAAGTTTATCTTTCTTCACAGCAGAGGAATATCCCACTGTGTCTAAAAAGCACATTTTCTTTATCTATTGACCTGTTGATGAACATACAGGCAGCTTCCAAGATTTAGCTCTGATGACCTGTGCTGCTATAAATATGGATATGCACGGATCACTGTCACATGATGTCTTTATGCCTGTCCTAACATGATGTCTTTCACTCTTTCAAGAAGATACCTAGCAAGGGAATAGCTGTGTCAAATGAAATTTCTAGTTTTAGTTTTTTGAGGAATTTCTGTATTGGTTTCTGCAGTAATCATACTAGCTTACATTCCACGCCCACCCCACCCCTCAAGATGTAGAAGTGTTCCTTTTCACCACATCCTCACCAACACTGGTGTTGTCTGATTTCTTATAGAGTTATTCCTTCCAGGTAAGATGGAATTCCAGTGTTGTTTTAATCGGTGTTTCTCTAATGACTGGTAATGTTGAGCATTTCTTCACAGTCATTTGTACTTCCGTGAAGTGTCTATTTATTTCCCATTTTTTGATTGGGTTTTTTATTTGCGGGACATCTAATTTTCTTGGAGTTCTTTATGTATTCTACATATTAGTCCTGTCTGAGGAGTAACTGACAAAAATTTTTCCCATACTCTAGATTATCTTTTTAGTCTGGGTTGATTGACAAAGCGACCAAAAACACACCAGAGGAAAGAGAGCCTCTTTAATAGCACTGGGAAAACTGAATATCCACATGCAGAAGATTGAATCTAGACTCATATCTCACTGTGTATTACGTTGAAATTAAACTGCATCGATGATTTAAATACTAAAACTTAAACATTTAACTTGTCAGAGGACAAAATAGGTGAAACTAAGTCATAGGCATAGGATTGGGTTCTTTATAAACTTCTTATGACATTCTCATTTAGTGGATCAACTTTGACCCTCTAGGTATCTCCCCTCATAGCTGCAATATGGCAGCCATTGTACCAGACATTCCATATAAAAATCACAACATTCTTTGAATGAACAACACTTTCCACTGTGTGTGCATGCAAGTACATGTTTTATTACAGAGGAAATACTTTCCTGAAAGTATCTGTATATTAGTGCATAGCTTAAACTCCTAAAACAAAATGACTAAAGACTGATTTTTCAAACAGTAATGTTATTTTCTTCACTTATATAGTCCACTTATGTAGGTCTTTTGTCTTGTTGCTCTCTCATTCCCTGGAGACTTGTATTTGCTTGAAATTGGACTACTAATATCACCTCCCAATTTACAAAAAGGGAAAAATAAAGGCAAAAATAAAAAAAATTTTTTAAAAAAATGCTTTGGAAATTGGATGCATCATTTTGTTCTCACATACCATTGGCCAAAACATGGTCATGTGTCCATACCCTGCAAAGGAGGCTGGGAACTGACTTCCAGTCAAGCAAGTGCTATACCCACACTGAAAGCAAATAAATGAAGTGGGCAGGAAATCAGCATTCTATGCTATGCCCCCTGAGGGATGTCTGCTCATCTCTCATTGGCCAGAATTACTTAACGTGACCAGAGGTAAACAATTAACTGCACGAGCAATGAAATCCCCATGATTGATGTAGACCAGGATTCTCAACCTTGGCACATTGACACTTTGGCTCTGTGTTTTGGGGGACTGTCCTAGGCACTGTAGAATATTTAGCAGCATCTCAGGACTCTACACAACACTGTCCTGTTGTGATAACCAAAAAGATCTCCCGACATTGCTAAACCACCTTCAGTTAAGAATCACAACCTTAGGTCAACTAAGGGTCTTATCCTTCCCTGAGACATATTTGAAAAAAGTATGGACGTGACCTCAGGGTTATTCTGACAGGACTGACAGGACAGTGGCAGCAGGACAGGCCACCAATAGTTCAGTACAAGCAACAGATGTCAAATAACAAATTATCAAATGGAGGCCCTGGCCAATCACCTTTAGTTAGTAATTTATTCAACATAATTGTTGAGATCTTTAAGCTTAATTGTCAACTTGATTGGCTTGGGAGTCACCTAGGGAATTAGTGCAACACACTTCTGGGTGTGTCTGGGTGGCTTGTGGAGGTCTGACCTTGGTGTCTATGTTTGGTCACTGGCTCCTTCCACTCTGATATTGTCCTCCTACTCTGCTTCTTGGCCACCATACACTAAGCAGCTTTGTCCCACCGTGCCCTTCCACCATGATGTTCCTGCCTTGGAGCGAGCCCACCATGGACTGAATCCCCGAAACCATGAGCCAAATAAACCTCCCTTCTTACAAGTTTCAAGTATTTTGTCACAGCAATGGGGAAGCTGACTAATACACATGTATTAAAAATGTGCCTAGTGCCTAAGTGTCCCAGGCTCTGGAAATGTAATAGTAACAAACAAAGTACAGAATTCTCACTCTTTATGGAATTTTGGCCCATAGTTCACTAACCATTGAGCTGTGGAGGATGCAGAAGGCAGTAGTGAAACACAGACATCAGAATTAAACACACTTTGGGCCAAAGTCTAGTTTTTCACCTTTTATACACATGACCCCAGGCAAGTGATTTCTAACTCTCTTTTCTTTTTCTTGTCTATGAGATGAAGATACTAAAAGTACTCATCTCTCAGAGTTATTCTGAGGATTATTCAAGAAACACTTGCTAGCTCAGCCCCTAACATAGAATTATATTTAAACAAGGGTTACTGATGATATAAATCATATAAAAATCCTGGATTTAGAATCAGAAGTTTTTCATTCAACAAATATTTATGCTTGAAAAATATGTTGTGCATATTCTCCATACCAAGCTCAAATTTATTATACTAGATCTTCTGTAGAATCTGATACCTAAAATCCATACTCTGTACTTACAGAGCCCTCCAATTCAATCTCTAATGGGGCCGAAGGGGGATGGCAAGGCCCTGGCTTAAGTCTGTAGTTTGTTTTTTTAGTACCTAAATCACATGGTGGACGTTCAATAAGATATTTGCTGAATGAAGAAATATAAATGCTTCTGTAGAGGGAGAACAAAATTCTGATGAATAGAAATGCTTTGTACATTGCCAAGTTCAATGTCAATGAAGTCAGGAATACTGCAGATCACTTATCCTCATCAAAGTAATTGATTTATTGGTAAATTATAATACATTTTTCAAGTGTTTGGAAGCCATTTTCTTCTTAAGTAGGCCATTTACACTTTTTTCTAGCAAACATTTTTCCCCATTGGCTGGAAAAATAAATTTGAGACCAACTCATATCCAAATCATGGCAAATATGGGTAAAATCCAAATAGATTCATCTGAGCTTGAAAATTTTTTACGGTATTCTGTTAAGCTCATTAACTTCATCTATAAAAATAGATTTGAATTTGCTTACAATGTCTTTTGTTTGAAGAAGTGGAAACAGAAAATAATAACAAATGACAAATTCTAAACATTATTGAATTGCGCAAAATTGACTGTTCTTCTAAGAAATGCTTGTAATTGTTTTATCCTAATGGGTTTTTTTTTTTTGTTACAGAATCAAACTGTTTCCACTTAGATAACCTCTAGACTTCAAAAGTAAATGTATTTAATATGGATCAAGGGACAATTGAATAGTTTGAGAGAAAACAGTGACCTCAGATTA